>JAOUZG010031391.1:1518538-1537630 GCA_026289955.1 Argiope argentata
TAGGAAGAGTGTGAACAAATAGTGAGAAAAAAATAATTATTTTTCTTTAAACGCCCTCATTTCCAAATATATTTTTTTTATTTCTGATTCAAAATTCTTTCTTTTCTCCTGTAACAAGTTTGATAAACTCAAAAAAACTATAATTAAAAAACATCAGCTAAGCATTTTTGCTATATATATATATATATATATATATATAATTCGTATTATCTATCTACCAGTGGATGTCTGTCCAGGAGTTTCAGGCTGTCACCTCGTTCCTAGAAACTCCGGGGTACCTAAAATCTGTTGAATTTCTACAACAGTGCTAGGTAAATATCAATTTTATGCAGTGCCACATTATTCTTTCCCTACTTTTAATTTTAAAAGTAAATGAAAGTAATAATAAATCTTAGAAGGGTATGCATTAACGAATTAATGGAAAAAATCAAATTATATAATTATTTGTAAACGAGTGGTACTTAAGTCAATAATATCTTTTGAGTTAAAGCCAAAAGGAAGAATCACTCTTGGTCTCATGTTCAATGCAAGAGAAATTTCGGGTGGAATAATTTCCATCAATGGTAGATTCCATAATATTATTTTTATTTTCATTACAGATAGCGATATCAATTCTTAAAAAAAGATGAACATTTATGATTCATAAAATATTAGCACTTTATCAAGCATAAATACTAAGGTTACAATCTACTTCATTAAGCTCTCTTTTTTAATATAATATATATAAACGCGAGAGTCTGTTTTATAAAAACTTTTCATCCCCGACAAGCAATAATAATAAATAAAAATATATGTCTATCCACAGAGTTAAAAATTAACCTAGATTTTAGCATACTCAGTACTGAATAGCATACTCTTTATAATAAAAATCAGGGTTAAACCAAAAAACATTTGTCTTATGCATCTTGAATTTCAAACACTATAAAATGTAAAAAAAACAGCATCTTTTAACATGGCTTTTCTATTATAATCTTTAGTTCAATACGTCATTTCAAACAAACAAGCAGTCCTTTAATGAGGAGGTTTCTTTTTTCATTTTCTGAAGGTTGTGCTGGTAATTTCATAAGCCTTTTAACTAAGTCCGAACAAGAGTAATCACTTTTGCTGAGCGGTTATGTTTCGCGGCTACAAACCTTAATGTTGCGAATTCGGTCCTACCCATTCCCAACAAAGTTGACCGATAAGGGATAAGAACACACAAACTTCGGATTGGCTTTTATTTTTATTTTTGAGACAGAACTTCTTTTAGCATTTTCAAAAAACAATGGTGTAGAATCATTTTCTTGAAAGAGGATAAATGTTTTAAGAATAATAAAATGTATTTCATAGAGATGAAGGAAGATAAATGTTATAGAATCTGTAAACAACAGGGTTGTATTAGGCATTAAATTAATAATGCCTAGTGCCGCAATCTAAAAGCTTTAACTTTATTTATTTTTTGCAAATAAATGAAGTTAAAGCTTTTAGATTGCGTCACCTTTTCATCAATAAAATATATCTAATTTAGTGCCTATGGTCTCAAATTATTGAAACCTGCCACAGAATCTATCTTTGATATATAGCAGAAAAAAATTGACCAGACAACTGAAATAGACTGAGTCAGTAACTGTCTTTGATCTTAGCTTTAATTAATCATCCACCGCTTTCCCAATCAGAACTCAAAACCGCGCTTGGGTAGAAATTTTTTTAAAAAATCGTTTAGCTCAGTTTAGCACTACGAAAACAAAACCAATACAAAATTTAAGTTGAAATTGAATTCGCTCTTTCGTTTTGCAATCAAAAGTAAAAAGAATTACATCTCTAAAAATGTAAAAAGTGACGCCGACTTCAAATTTTCCAGATGCGGTTCTTTATAAAGATCATAACACTTAGATCTTGGAGCGAGTTAAGCTTCTCTTCTTTCAACACTTCAGAGAAAGCAATTAACAATGAAATATCTACATCATATCTTTTCTGCATTGCCACCGAAAACTGATCCTCTCAGCAAAAATTGATGACCTTACGCATCCACTGGTTCTTTTCGAATTGCAGAACAAAGCGGGCCTAAGGGAGTGGCGAGACCGCTTGCTGGGGCGGTATGGGGAGGGGAAAGGATCTTTCGCATCCCTACCTACGATGCTCCGCGAAGATTCCTCTCACGTGCGCCGGGTTGTCCTAGTTAAGATAAGGTTGCGAAATCTTTTTTTTTTTCTTCACAGGTTCACTTGTTTACGGGCTCACGAGACTGGCGCTCAATGCCGACCGAGAACAGTCGGAGCAATTCGGAGTGAGATATTAAGAGAGGGGTTGAAGTTCAGCCGTGATGCCAGCATTTATTTCGGGGGCTTACCATGACGGAACGCGTAATAACGAATGGCCGAGAGGAATTTCGTTGTATAAAGAATAGGGAATCATTGTTTGCGCAACTCTTGGATTACGTACATATCGCTAACACCGACAGAATTTATCTAAGGGAAAAGCAATGTGAGAAATGAAAAAAAAATACTAGAGATTTTAGAGTATTGCATACAGACAGTGGCATACCACAGACAAATATGCTTCGTTTTTTCAATATATTTAACTTTTAAATCTAAAATAAATGCAATTGTACTTTATATTCTCAGAGATTTCTTTTTAAATATGGTTTAATGAGCATTTATATAACTTCTGACCCCTCGTCATTATGCATTTGCTGCAGTTGAATCTAAGTGTACTGTTCTGATCTCTGCGAGTGGTATTATAAATATTCCCTAGAACAAGCGTGCGCTAAAAATGTGGTTGAAGAAGTGTTTACATCCATTCCTTCCTACTATAGACAAAGAAAATATGTAAAAAATCTCTAATATGCAATATTTTAAGTTTTGCTTCTACTCAAGATATCACCACAAATTCCATTGCAGTTCGATAAAGTTTGGGGCGACCTTAAAGTCCTTTCCCAAAACGTTTTTTTTTTGTATATTGAATACTTTTGCATGTTCTTTTATTATTTATTTAGCGTGCTGATAAAAATAATAATAATAGTACTTCTTAATATTTTATGAATTTGTGTAGTTGTGATGATGGTAAAGATTTTTTTTTCAAAGTTGGTCATTTAAAAGTGAAAACAATGATAATAAGGACAACAGAATTAACTGAATATGAATTCGGGGTTGAAACTTAATATTCATAATTCACCTTAAAAATACATATGCTAAAAATTATGGGCATCTGTAATTTGGAAACCAATCCCACTGAAATAGCTCTAGATATTATTTGCATTTTGAAAGATAAAAATGAACTGTGTAAAATCCTCTGAAAAGTTATCATTGAATTATGAAAAGTATACAGATTTAGATGCAAATATATGTTTATGAGCATATAAACATAAAAAGTTTCATATTTATTGACCAGAAATCATCATCAACCATTTCAATTGCAGGGTTATTAAAAGAAATTGTCTTTAGACAAATACAGAATAATAAAAAAGCGTGTCTTTTGATAAATATTATTTTCATGCACATCTACGAGTTAATTAAATGTTTAAAATGAAAGTTAACAATCATAAAAAGTTCATTATATAGTTAAAAAACCCATTAAATTTAAATTACTCACATAAAATGAGCCTTTAAAAATATGTATTTTAGTGCTGAAAATCATCTAGAAATGACTCATCTGCGCTTAGTAACGAAAATGTATATTTCCTTTTTGTAAATTAACTCCTCGTGCCTTAACTATTATAGATATAAAATGATATTATATTGATCTTAGAGTTTTTGTAATTCATTTCTAAATATCTTTATTTCTATTATGGTCACATGATATAAACTTATAAGGTATTTAATAAAAAATAATTTAATAAAATATTTATCAGGATTTTATATAAGATATTTCAGAGTCTCGAAGGGTTAAAATTTTTTGAGCATGGATCTCGGAACAAGATTTTTTGAAAAATGGAATGGTGAATTATTAGTTGCTTGGCTAATATAAGGGGCATCATAGGTATAATTTTTTTCCTATTTTTTTCGCCTCTTATCCGGTTTTACATTTGAGAACTTTGAGTAAAAATAGTATCTTCGAGCATCTAACAAATTTGTTGCATTGGGCATTTATAATTTCCTTTCCCAATTTTCCCGAAATCCATAGGGCCGCCTATTTTTAAATTTATTGCATTTTATTTTATTTATAAATAATTTCTCTGTTGTAAACGCAGAATTAATAAAGCCTTAGATTTTTATTGATGAATTTTAGAAACAAGTACATGCCTGCTTTGCTAACCTTTTAAATGAAATTCTAAAGAATATTTATCAAATGAAAAAATTTAAAACAGTTTAAAAGTATTCAGGAAGTAAATTGTTTCATAAAAGTGTTTTTCCTACTTATTTCTCATAGATTGTAGTTTAAAAGAAAAAAAACAATTCAAATACTCCCATTCCATTAAAAAATATTTGTCTACTAGTGAGTCAAATTAATCAAAAAAGAAAGAACATATTTAAACATTTTAGATAAATAATTACTAACAAATAACCAAAAAAATTAACTGGAACGTATAAAATTAAAGATAATGTTTGTATCACAAATTATGATAAATATTTCTAATAAAACCATTTTCGTCTATTTAAAAATTAGGAACATTCCTTCAAACAAGCTTATATTACAGATTTTGAAATATTTCGTTTCAGCAAAATTTGAATTAAAAAACTTCCTCTGATAAGTAAAATGGATATATTATGGCTCATTTTATTTCCATTTTTCTCTAAAAAAACATCGATGAGATTCAAAAATAATAAAAAACGCTAATTAGTTTCAGCATATAAATTGATTTCTTTGTAACTTTCTTTAAAATTAATTTTTATGGATTACTAATTGTGTGCTCTAAAATGATCTGTAAATTATGTTCTAATAAATAGTTTTTCAATTATTTAAATATTTGTATCCAGTAAAATTTGGTTTCAGTTCACTCTATTGTCAATTCGGAAAGCGGAGAACTGATTCAAATATAAAAATCTAAATATATTTATTTTTATCTCTAAAGAACAAAAATTTTTACTTTTAATTTTACCGTTTTTTAATAAAATATCAAGGAAATAATTCAAGTTATTTGAAGTTTATGAGAAAACTTGAGACAATAGTGCTATTATCAAATTATTAATTACTAGTTACTAGCTTTACAAATTAAATAATTTGTAATAATTTTGAAAATTAAATAACTTGATATTGAATATTTTGTTAGTATGTACAAAATAAAGAAGATGCCTTTGAATAATGACATATTTTCTCTCTTATATAATAAGTGCCATATTCAAACTTTTTCTTTATAGTTCTACAACATACACACAAAAACGATGCAAATTTTTGTCCTTATATCAACAATTACATAAAAATAAAAATAATAATGAATTATCCATTTTTTTCTAATTTGTCATTATCGCAATAAAAAGAATTTTTACTCACTATAAATTCTAAAAAAAAAGATGGGGGTATTGTTAAATTTTGTACTTAAGCCATAGAGATGCTTAATAATGCATAATAAAATTTATTTGTTTAGAAATTTCGGAATAAAAGCTAACACATTTTGATTAGCGTACTAAAACACCTATGCCCTACGCACATAACAATTATTATTTCTTTCAATTCTTTAACCTTTCAAGGATGTTAAATAAAATAAAAGGTTACGGCGTAAAATAAAATAAATGGTCTAAAATGCAAACAAAGGTTTTGGTCTCTACTCGCTTTTAATTGTGTCTTCAGTATTTCTTCATGCAAAATAGTTAAATATATTATAAATATTTGAAAAAAACTTCTTTAATGTTTATTTCATCATTTTGTATTCGAATTTTCGACGTAAGAATCTGAATAAATCTCCAAAACAAAATTTCAGCGTGTAAAGAATTGGGAAGAGTAAACCAAAAGTCAAGCATTGGTAACATGAGTCCTTTGACCCTAGAATTAAATTTGCAAGTATCATTTCAAGCAGGATAAACTAACACACATTTTAAATCATGCATTTTCCCCGAAGGAAATGTATAAAAGAAACAATGCGAGTTTAAAAATGTCATAAACAAACATAAAAAGGCAGGAAAAAATATTCTTACCATTTATTCAAATTTCTAAGCGATACTCTGAGAGTGAACCTCGTTTCAAAACTGTTACTACGATTTATATTATTACTCACACTATTATACAATATAAATGAAAATAAATTAAATAACCAGAACATTTCACTCATGAAAAAAAATTGCTTAGAATTATGTCAGTAAATTCATCTGAATCAGTGGTTGCCAAACTATGATACGCATACTCCTGGGGACCTCATATGTATATTCGAAAGAAATGATGGCAATAGCGAAAAAAACAAATCATTCAAGATTTTAAAAGACTATAAAATTTTCTTCCTCTATCTTGGTTTTAAAAAACACAAAAAACACAAAAAAACTGTCTAACAATTCAAAAAATAAAAAAATTGCATCTAATTAGAATTATAGAAAATTCCTTAAACTAAACCACAAAACCATAAAATATAAGATCACAATCACTGGAATATGAAATCCAATATTAAGAATAACTCCAAAAAAGTGTGAAGTGTGTCAACCTATTGATTTATTTTCACATTGTCAAACTAACTTCAATTTTCCTACGTTTGAAGTTATTAGCAATAAAAATTAAATTTAAAGCAAAAACCAAAAGGGGAAAAAATATATGATGAATCTGTCACGAAGACTTTTTTAAGAGTCACCCTCAGGCAGGGATTTAAACCAGGGATTTTTTCTGTGAGGGGTCTGACTTTCGTCAAAAAATTGGCCCCTTGAAAAATTTCTTATAACGACGATTCATTCTGACCAAGCGTATATAATTCTAAACGCGGGAAAATTGTAGTTAGTTTGACGAGATGAAAATAAACAATAGGTTGACGCACTTCCCACTTTTTGGTGACCCTTGAAAAAGTCTTCAGACCGGATACATCATATATTTTTTTTCGTTTTAGTTTTGGCTTAATATTATTATGTGTTTTGGATTTCATATTGCAATGAATCTAAGGTTTTGGAGTTTGGTTTGAGCAATTTTCTATAATTCTATATGGATGCAATTTTTTTGAAATTACTAGCCTGTTTTTGTGTGATTTTAATCTTGGTATATATATTTATTATTTGGTTTTAGATTTTATGATCTTTTATTGCTTGATTTAAATAATTTGTTCCTGTTAATTTGTATTTCTGTGATACTAATTTATCTCCAAATCCCTAATTTCCAGAAATTTTCTAGTCACTAGGGTTCAATTTTTTGACGAAAGTCAAACCTCTCACAGAAAAAAATCTTTGGTTGGGATCCCTGCCTGAGGGTGACCCTTGAAAAAGTCTTCAGACCGGATACATCATATATTTTTTTTCGTTTTAGTTTTGGCTTAAAAATTAATTTTTATTGCTAATTTGGTTGAGTTTTATAAACAATTTAATTTATTTTATTTTATAATTGAAAATTACATTGTTGAATTTTGGTTTAGTTAGTATTATAATGTTTAGTTACTTTGAAAATAAGCCAGAATCTCCATCATATCTACTTTTTCGTTCATTTTGAATCATTTCATTAACTGAAATATTTGTGATTTGTTTGGATAATTTAAAGTATTGTTTTAAAGGAATGCGAGGGCTATTTGAGTTTTATACCTGTTAAGTTTGAACAGTTGGTAACTGGTTAAAAATGAATCATAATTTTAAATTATATACAAAAATTCATTCCAAACGATGTGGAAGTCAATAGGCTTTAAATAATTAGGCACATAGTGTATTTGTTTTTGCATTATACGTATATAAAGTTATTAGATGCTTGATTTGTTAATCTATAAATTATTAATATCACTATTTTGTATTAATGAATGGCTTCTAAAACATCCATTTTATTGAATGGAATTATTGATTAGAACATATTTTAGCGCAGTCAATCTTGTTATAGATTTTTAATTCTCATAAAATATGTAGTGGAAATGCTTTGTGTATTATACATGCTTTTAACTGATTCAAAATATCAAAAGATTACAGAAAACGGAAAGCTTCATCAGCTAAAATAAAAGTACAATTTTATTAGTGAAGTGAAAAAAATTATAGCTGTCTAAATTCATAAAAAAATCTTAGATCGTTTGATTTGATTTATATGATTATATTTTTTCAAAATTAAATAACCTTTGCTTATGGATAAATCTCGCAAATTTGAAGCTTGGTGAAATGGTTAGGACAACAATTGATCAGATATCTTCGCCCTTTAACTTCCACATAATAACAACCGGCGTCCTGGTATAAGGGTAGAGCTTCTCCCAGAACTGGTTGCCCCATGTTCAAGCCCCGGTTCGGGCATGGTTGTTCTTCCTTGTTCTATCTGTAAGGTGTATGAATGCGCATCCCTAAAAAAAGGGCTGTGCAAGCGACTATGACGACTGTGTAGCTAAGTCGTACTCTTGGTCCTAGTTGCTTCTGCTTCAACAAGAGAGGAGATGCAAAAACAAGAGACGCTCCTTTTGGCTTAGAACTTGCTAATGCCTCGGCAAAGCTTGTACGTGGCAGCAAGGGGGAATATTTAATCTTTTATGTATTTACCATGAACAGAATGAACATTTTGTGGAATTCGATTTAAAACCTACTAATTTTTGGCGCTGAATTTGGGAATTTCGCTTTAGGTCAATTAGTCGCTTCTGTCAAATATGGTTGATATTTTTTTTTGACATTTAATTTCATTTTATGATATTGTTACAGATCTTTCACTTCAGGCTTTAGTGGCCTGGTATCGATTTTGAATTTTTTCTCTCTTACACATTTCTACACATTTTTGCAATGCCCATCAGTAAGATGAACGTTAAATACCTCTAATTGAAGCCTTTTAACACTATTTTATTTTGAAAGTTGGAATAGGTGCAGGAAGAATAGATTAGGCATTTTGTAATGCCTAAATCAGCCTACAGAAATATAAATTATTCCTATATCAATGCAAATTATTGGTTTGATCTCTTTCTGCGTAACCAAAACATTAATGATAATTATAAAATTTTATTTTATTATTTTTTTTGCAAATATGATTAATTGAATGATAGATCGGTTGATTTTTATCTACAGTAGTATTAAGTAGATAAATGATGCCTATAAATACTGTGTTCAGAGAATATAATAAAGGTGATAAGAACCTGACAAATTATGCTTGTTAATATTAACATAAAATGTTATAATTCATAGTATTTATATTTTTTATGAAGTTGTTTATTCTAAACTTAGACTAATC
Organism: Argiope argentata; assembly: GCA_026289955.1. NCBI lineage: Eukaryota > Metazoa > Arthropoda > Arachnida > Araneae > Araneidae > Argiope > Argiope argentata. The sequence continues at coordinate 1,527,758 of JAOUZG010031391.1, forward strand.
ATATTTTTTATCGACCTACCTATTCTTTCTCTCTTAAGCCATTAGCCCCAAATAGCTGCTTGTTAGGTTATTCGCCACCGGATACCCATTATTTGACCACAGTTTAACGCTTTATTTACTGACAGTGCTTAAAATTACCATTTAAATTTCCCTTATATCTTCGTATTATAAACCATCTTCCAAATGTTATTTAAAAAAAACTCTGAGAATGTAACTCAAATAGAAAGTACTCATTTTAATCTAAAAGTAAGTATTAAAAGTATGTAATTATTAACATAATTAATTGAGATATTTCGATTAATTAAATTTTTTCCCTTGGATTCGTAATAATTATTCAGAAAGTAATCTTAACAACTGGTTCAAAAACAAAGTTGAAAAAATGATGGCAAAATAAATCGGTAAATAAAGGGTTAATGTTAAAAAGCCCTCACATAGTAATCTATATGATACTACAATCGTGAATACTAATATATCTAAGCTCAGCGTATTTCTAAGAAAAATAATTTTAATCTCCAGAACACAGAAAAATATGCAAGTATAAAACCCGTCCTATTTAGCCCATGCTTTGCAGTTAGCTCACTAAACCCTTTTATTTAGTTTCATCTCTCTCTTTTGTAATTCAATAAACATCAATTCAATTGTCATAGGAAACAATATTGTTTTTCTGTAGCTGAAATAAATAGCTATTCAGTTTCTCGGGGCGCAAACCATCAACGGCAAATGTGATCCCATTCATTACAAAATACGCCATCGTCTCAACAGCTTTCCGAATTCCTTGGACGCAATGAGACAGTTTGTATTCACTTCTCACCAGTGCATGCGCTGTTCGTCTTCACCAGGTGGGCGACCGATCTTCGAAAATTGATGGCGGTCTTGTGTCAAAGTGGGTTCCACTCCTTACAAAGAAATCAAAATCGAGTTGACGTAACGGATTTCTCTCGGCCGTTGCTGAGGAAATGTAGGGCGACGCCAGTTCTGATAGAGTTGACGGAGTTCTTCAATTACTATGCAGATTGGATGGGGGTGGCCCGTGTGATTGACTGCACTCGTTGTCGACAATTATAGCGCCACGTGGTTTCTTTCTGGAAGAGTGTAACGCAATTTCGAAGGAGGACTGGAGGTTAAGTATGCGGTAATGACTGACATCGATTGACCTGTGTAATGGCTCTAATTTAATTTGGTTAAAGACTGACGAGGACTTTTGCCGTAGGTATGGCTCTGAATCTCATGGCAGATACAAGAGAAAAGATATTTAGAGGTTTCAATACCCATCAGAAATATTTCGACGCTTATTTTTTTTTACCCGTTTAGTTTGAAATTAGTTTCAAAATATAATTCGTCATTAAATATAAATAATATATATTAATCATTTGCATAGTTAACAAAAGAACAAAAGTTTGGTATAAAATCAAACCCCACCAATGATTTACGTACTTATGAATATATAATGAAATTCTTGTCCAAATCACACCTCAAGAAAATGTCTACTTCTTCATATTTTTGAATTTTGTAAAAACATATTCAATTCTTCAATCAATATTTTAAAACAATTATTTATATCATCGAAAACATCTCACCTTATCATTATGAATTTCTTATGTAGATAAGAGTATCCAGTATTCTTACTAATTTCTTGTAGGAAATATGTAATTTCTAAACGGTTTCAGGTATCCAACCGCTTCTTATTGTGGTTGAGGAGAGAATATCTATAATTTATTTATAAAAGAATAATTTCGAGTTGTATTTTTCAGGCGGGACGACATAAGCAAAAGATAGCAAATAATTTTGAAGTGATCCAAAAGAATGTCACCAACATCTGCGTCAAACTTACATAAAAATGTAATGTTACAAAAACATTTTGATGACTTTTTTTGAACATGTTTAAATTATTTGGCGACTTTTCATTTGTTTCTGGTTACCTGAAAAGTACCTTTGGAGTCAAGAAATAGCATTGAAAAGAAAAAGGTACGATTTGGAAAAAAATCACGGATGATATTTAGTATTATGACAGTATGATTTAGGATATTCATTTATAAAAATATTAAATTATTATATTTAGCCAGTTCTGATGAAACAGTTTTCAAACTTTTAACAAGACATATTTTAATAAAATGTCGCCGTCATTAGTCCATCGACAAGAGTTCTGGCTTTTTATCTGCAAAGGCAAAGTTCAATTCTTAAATTATTATTGCCATTTTTTTGATAATTGTACTAAATTAATGATTTAAAAATAGGAATAAACATTATATTATATAATTAAGGATTATAAATTTATACTCAATACATACTTAATTATTAAGTGATTTATTATTCTATGAATATTCTAAGAAATAAGATTATATTAATCTAAGAATAATTGACATGTTTGAAAAGAATTTTTAGAAAAAGATTTATGACACTGAAAAATTGAAAAAATATATAGTAGAGGCGTCATACATGTTTAAATTGTAAGGTTATTCTTACAAGTTTCTGCTACCGTTTTGTTAAAAACAGTTTTTCCGCTGAATTCTTGTTCGAATTTTTTTGGATTTCGTATGTGAAAAACAACTATTTCTCTAGCCTTCATTTTAAATTACACTATCTCTGAATTTAGGAGCATCTGCCAACTCATTCAATACTAAACACCTGCTTTTTACAATTTTATTTCATTTATTGAGCTAAAAAAACAAGATGTTTGTGTAGATATTTATAAATTTATCAACTGGTATCTTATTTTCTATTCATACACTATATCGAAAATAAAAGCGAGAAATTTGTCACTCTTAATAGGCAAAAATTAAAAACTTTATAATCATTTTAAAATGCCATTAAACTTAACTTGCATTTTTAATTATTTCAACCATTTAAAACTTAAATTCTCATTATGGTTTAAGTATTAGGTGAATTTTGCATTAATGTTGTGAGACATGAATTAAGGCTAATTCTAAATCATTAAACTAATTTTAATAATTCTCTAACAAAGTTTTAAAATAAAATGCATCTATGATTAAACTAGGACGAAACCAGACCTTGACAAATATATTGAACAATTTCTCAAAAACAGTTACTGGCACAAAAGCGTAACAAAAGTTTGAAGAGATTTTTTTAGAAAATTGACAGTCGGGAAAACATTTCAAGGAAATCAGTTTTAATAATCTTTTTTCTGAATGTACATCCTAAAAACATACTATCATTATGCTAATACTTTTCCCGAACTAAATTTTTTAGCCCGGGGTCACCACTTGTAACTAATTATATTCAATTTTCAGGGGAATGAGATTATCTAGAGATCGAATCTACCACTAAACTGCAAAACATTTGCTGTTCTAATACAGCTTCATTTCTAAACAACGCGAACTACTTCAAGCATATTGAAATGAATGGTATATTTGTAATGATTTTCTTCTATACTTTGACGCTTGCCTTTTTGACAGTATATAAGGACATACAGAAGCTTCTCTTCATTGGGAAAGGAAAACTCACATTCATATCAAATAGTGTAAATAAATAATAAACCAAATTTCTTTTATATATATTTTTGGACTGTTAATTGTTTGTATCCATCAACATACTGACCATATCCATGTTAACCATATTTATCTAATCCATAACCGTGTATCCTGTACAATATCCCTGTAATCCATATTCATGTATCCTGTATCATATTCATGCAAACCATATTTAAGTTGGCTTTCGTTTTGACGGAAACTACAAATTTATAATTTTGATCACAATGCAATTTTTATTTGTTGAGAGCTCGTACAATTTTTGATTTGGATAGACTCCACTAAACTTTCTTGCATATTTTCTAAATGCATGCATATGTCTGATTAACTGTATGTCATTAGTTAACAATATTTACAAAACTGTTGATTTGCATGCTATTTTTGGCGATTAATATCTGTGGTTCAAATATAAAATAGCCAGAAAAATGGTGTATTATGCTGATTGCTTCCCTTATACAGACTAAAATCATAATTTGACACAGAATAAAAATTATATGCCAAATTTCCAGATATATATGTCATTGAGTTTTTGAATTATCGCTTTTAGATGCTTTAAAAGTATAGTTAGGTACATGTAGAAGAATAAAATGGTCAACATCTTGAAAAACGTGTCTCCAAATTATACACTTATCAGCATTTTGGATGACAAAATTGGATTTTCTAGTTAGCTTTTTAATAATACATATTCTACAACCATCCAGACTTTTTCTGAATCAATTCCGTTTAAAATTTGAATTAAATCTGCAAATTTAGTGTAAAATCCAAAAATCGAATTTTATTTTTCTTATTCCATTTGGTTTTGTGGACAGATTGAAATCCAAAAATGTGTTACTTGCATTCAGTCCGAAAAGTGGAGATAAGTCAAAATTTTGAAAGAAACGCGTCCTAAACCTTTTGGTGATGGTTACAGTAATATTTTTTTAATCTAAATTCTGCATAAGAGAAATTCAAATTACCTTTCTTTCTGACGCTGAAAGTTTTTAAACTTGGACATGTATCTTGGAATACTATGACGATTATCATCCATATTTTCTTAATAAATTTTTTTTCTGAAATTTCATATACTGAAAAGTAAAAATATGTTGCAAATTTGTGTGAGGCAAGTAAAAAACAACTATGTCACATTTTCTTTTATCCTACAAAATTTTGTCATAAAAAAAACATGTTTTCCTTTATCTAAAAAGATATCTGTTAACATAAATTCTTCTTTATATATATATATATATATATATATATATAAAGATAGAGAAAAAGAAGTCTATAATTTTAAAGACACAACTTAAAAATAAATTTTTGCCTTATTTGAAATATTTGAATGCATATAAAATATGCAGCAATTCGATTATGAGAGAAAATAATTAAATATATTCACACGTCTTGAAAACATTTATCAAGATAATTAAACTACATTTCTCATTACTTATATGAAAAACTAGAATAAAAACTGGTCTAAATAGAAGCCTAAAGCGTAAACACAGACAATGCACTCATTTTAATCGCTGCTCATCTTCCAAGCAATTAACTTTAATCTATAATATCTGCTTCCATAATTAGTTTCATTATAGCATAATCAGTGGACGAGTGAACGAGGAAGGCGTGAAATGATCACAAAAAGACCTTCCGGACATCAATGAATGATGCGTCCATTTCTGATATCAAGATTCAGTAGGCGCTACCGGAAACCTTGACACAAATGTTCCATTGAAATTACTCGTTAAGTTTTCTGTGGTAAATCAGTTCTAACTAAAATCGGAAGGTGATTGGGATTTTTTGCATCCTCTTTGACGTTTATGGATAATTGGTTAAATGCCTTCCACGAAGAAGATAAAGCCTGGCAAAGGTTACATGCCTCTTTGATTTATTGAAGAAATGACCAATCACCTTGAGGCGCACTTAGTTGGGTTTGAAGTCATCAGATAAACTTTAAAATTGGTTAGGACATGGAATGATTTTCGTAGGTAGTTGCTTACATTTGATGAATGTGAGCGTAGGTTGTAAGTAATGACTAGCGAAAGTTGAGAAAGAGCCTCTATATTTGAAAATAACAATGCAAAAATTTGGTATACGCATTAATATATCTGATATTGCTCTGAATTTAGAACCTGCATAGTATTTTTAATATAAAAAATTATTTTTATAAATCATTATTATATATAGGATTAGCATGAAATGAGTTACTTACTTTAGAAAGATCTAAAAAGTCTTCTATTGGTGCAAATAAGATACAAGTTGAACTATGGATTATCGAGATGATACACTTTTACACTAATTAAATAAAAATTAGTTCAAAAATTCACCGTTAGATGGCGTTGTTATACACATAAAATCATTTAATATGGTTTATAATTTCTATCTACCTTAAACCAATAAAATATTCTAAAATATATGGCGCAGAAATTTGAAAGAAAAGTGATATCGTAGATCAGAATGTTACCGTTATGGTTTTCAAAATAATTACAGTTAACTTTCAGATGAGTAGATCCAAACTAAAGAATAAGAAACATAGAAAGTATTTTTTTTATCTTTGAGATATTTATCTTTCAAGGTAATTTTTAATTAATTGTATATTTCGTGAACATTAGCACTTTGAGAAAAAAGTTGAATGAATTCTTTCTTTTGTCATAAAGAATAGGTATGCCAAATCTGATTGATATGTGAAACATACACATATAACCAAAATCTCTTTTTTGTATAAAGATTGAATATTTAAATGGTGATGAAGAGGCTTTAAAAAGTTCTATTCAGAGCATCCATTTTTTTTAAAAAAATTGTGTTCGAACGGCTTTTGAAGAGATGATAGACCAAAATATTAATTCAACATTTTCTGTTGTTCGGTAGTTCTTTGAGATTCAAGAGAGTTGACTGTGCTACGACAAATAGAAAAATAAAAGCATAGCAAAGTGAAAGTATAAAACTTTTGTATGGAGGGTGGTATGATATTTAGATGTTCTGACTCCGTAGTAAAAGGTGTAATATATTTGTATAATTATATAAAAAATCCAAGCAATGCTTTAAAATTATCTTTCCTTTTTTCATTCCAATTAGACTCCAAATATTACAAAATAAAATTGAAAAATAGTTTTTTATATATTTTCTGCCCCATGTAAATCCTCATAAACACCAAATCTTAAATAATTCAATTTTTTTAAAACTAAATATGTGCAAATGAAGTCATCTAATTAAAGTAATTTTCAATTTTTAATGTATTGATTAAATTGTGTAATTAACTTTAACATCAAAACATAAAATTGTAACTTATGTTTTGTTTTGATCCATTTTTGAATAAATCAAACTATTTTCCATTCTTATATGTTTCAAATGGACACTAAACCCTAAATCAGAAGAAAACAGGAAAAAATGAATACTTTTCACACAAAACTAATAACAAAAACATTTTAAAGGAATACATTTTCCACCACGAGAATAGCTTTTCATTCCCATGAATCTCTATATAATTTGTATTTATTAAAATAAAATTTTTATTGATAATAAGAGTAAATATTTCCGTCTGTATGTGTGAATAGGAGTTTGTTCGTGTACATATTTGTGTACTGTCTTTAAATCAGACTGAACTTTTAGTTAAAAATACCACATGTTAATCATTTTAACTATAAATAATTTGGAAGGAATTTTAATTTTAAAAAGCTAAACGAAATTTTTATAATTTTTTTAGATTAGCATTCAAAAATATACTAATATAAAATAAATATTAAAACTTTTTAAAATTGCCAAAAATACATTTTTAATGATATCCTTATTTGTTTTAGAAATGTTTTTCTATTTTAAATCATTAAAAAAATTAGATAATATTTTACAGCATTATATTTCAGTATGAAGGGGAAATTGAAATTATTGCTACTAATATTGCATTCTGGTCTTTCCCTATGGTTGATGAAGAAGATATGAAAATTTAGGTCATTACTAAATAAGTTTTATTATATGTGTGCTTTTAATGTTTTCATTAAAAAAATTTTACACTTAAAATTAAAGTTTCTTTTCGTAAGCAAAAAGTCTGAAATTTTTTTTAAAGTTGTACCCATTTTGAAATACTGAAGCCTTTTGTAACTGCATGCATCAAAATTTAAACTGCACATTAAAAAATGTAGAGCATAATGAATAAAACAACGCAAGACTCTTCTTAAGACGTAATACTTCTAAAATAATATGTTTATCAAAAACTGAAGTTTAGAAATACTTTGATTGAATCAGTCATTAAGAAATAATAGCATGAAATAATTGAAATATTCAGCAATTAACCCTGATAAATCAACTAGTAGACAAAGGCGACTAATTTAAAGAAAATAAAACGAAATTTGATAACATAACTGGGTTAATACTTAGGAAATAGAATACATTTTAATTTAATAGCGTAAGTCATAAGAAAGTAATTATTCAGTTATCTCTATTTTTATTGTTTGATAACTTGCCATTCTTTTATAGTTAGGCCGTAAAGACTAAGAGCCGTTGAATCCTGATTCCATCAAAGTCTTCCATCGTATTAAATCTTCGTAACAGGAAGTATAACATTACTTCTATGGAATCATTCAGAAACTTCAAAAGAAGCCAACTTTTGACTTTTTCATACATAATGTATACAAAGAAAAAGAACTGTAATCATTATAAAGTTCAACCTCATGATTTTTAAGAATCTTCAAGTTTAAGATTTCCATAAGTCCGAAAAACCCATTTTTAGAATTATGTCTATCACTTTAAGAATACGATAACTCATAAATGCTTTAAGTCAAAAAGCTAAAATTCGATATATGATCAGCTCTTTTAAAATATTAAAATTTATACGGATTGTTCTTATGTTAATATGTCAGTATTCTACGCATGGAACAAAATTCAATATAAATTTTATAAATCCTTTCTCTTCATAAACTTGTCTTAAAAATTTAAAGATAAATGTATCATTAATCAAATAATTAAAGAAAAATATCTAAATTGGATTTTTCGGTTTTAATAGGTTTTAAATATAAAATTAATTTTGATGCTAGCAAATAGATTTTAATAATTTTGCTCATTAGTTATGCTCAGACCTTGGTTGTTTGTAGACTGTACTTTTTTAGTTTTCTACTAAATTTGAAAACACGAAGCATTCAAGTTTAATTATTCATTTTTATAATATCTCTTTTTTAACATTTAATAATTAAAGAATGATTGATTCAAATAATGAAAGGAATGGATCTAAAATGCTATTATAAAAGTCTTATATCCTTATTTTGTTCTCCCTGAAAAACAAGAACTTATTTTTAAACAATTTTCGCGTTTTATTTGATAAATAATGCAATACAGAATGTACTGTAATCGTAAAAAAATAAAAATATATAAAAAATAATAACCTGAATTCAAGACGATGATTATACGAATCTCTGAGTTTCAAATCTCCTTGAACCTAATAAATACAATTTTGTATTTATGTGTTTTTGCTTTATTTAACAATACTTTGCGATCGACGGATGAAATTCGAGACCTAGAATTAAAACAACATTCGAAGACTTTTAGCCAATTTTGAACGAATTCCATTGGGGGAAAGCCTACATAGCAAACTGCCTGGGTACAAATGACCGAGATAGTTACAAAACATAAATAACTGGATTTCATAATGGAATACAAATTAAGCAATAACAAGTAATATAAAAACAAAATTTCAAAATAAATTCCTATTTTAGATAGTAGGGATTTTTTAAATTAAATTATTGTTCTCGTGTTCCGCTTTACAATTTAAGAAGGGATGCAGTAGCTTCTGAGGTTAAGAACCCTTGAGCATCCGAATAACGATCACCTTCGACTCAGTACAACCCAGTGGCATAACTCTATCCAGACCTAACAACTGCAGCTACTATAGAGAAATACCATGAAGGCGAGAAAATTTTTAATTAATTAATAAAAATTAATAATTCCATACGAGTTTTAAAAAATTACTTGAGATTGATTGGATAAATAGAACGTTTTTTATTAACTATTGAAAATTTGAACTATTTATATATATTTATACAGGGAGAGTGTGATCTAATAGTAGGGATTGAAAAATTCAGATCTGTGTCAAATTTTGAATTACACCTGTCAACGGACTGATCAACTGTCTATACATACTTTCACAAACATGGAAATGAAATCACTCAAAATGCAAAAACATTGTATTTGATATTCGTTATGTAGATTTGGATTTTCGAGTAATATTACGTATAAAACTATGGCTGTAATGGATCGGAATATCAGGGTCTAAAATCCATATTTCTTGTAAAATACTAAAATACATTTATTGGAGATTATAAGAGAAAATTAGGGTATGACCACTCTTGTTGCCTCTGATCTGGAATTTAAAAACCTTGCAGGACACTTTAGTTGTGTGCTGAACGTTTAATTCAATGTTTGTTTCCATGTG
>JAOUZG010031391.1:1547630-1563357 GCA_026289955.1 Argiope argentata
TAGGTTCTGACTATTTGTCTAAATACAAACCAAAATGAGGCCCAAAAAATGCACCATTTTTTATAAATACAAACGTATATGAAAATTACAGAAACTAACCTAACACACATGCAAATAAACTATAGAAGAAGTGCAATCATTTATAAAAAATAAAAAGTAGAAGCAAAAAAGCAAAGAATATACCAGTAGTCGGAAAAATATTACAAAAAAACCCATCATAACTCGTATCCTCGTTTTAAAATATTGTTTATAGAGAATCTCAGCGCCATCAACTGTTAGTTATTAGTTAGTTATATATGCCAACGGTTCAGAAGAAAACAGCTTTTCTTTAATTAAAATTTCTATGTTGCAGCATTTTCTAAAAAATTCATTATTAATTTTTTTTTATTTATTACAGATATTATTTATCCTGTTGAATTGAGAGAAATTTAAAATTTTGAAAATTCAGTTCATATTAGAATGATAACTACTAATTATTTTTAAATTGAAATCATCCCTTTTTTCAAAGATACCGACTAATGTTTTGCCATTAGAAATTTTAATTTTTAAATCCAGATAGTTAGCTTCAAGTTATTTTTTATCTATTTTTTTAAAAATAACTCTTTTGGATAACAATTAGTAACTATATTAGTATTATAAGTTTATTAAAAGTTAATCATGAATATACCTCCAACCGCTTATTAGTTTTACCGTTTATTAAATGTTGGCTAAATTACTAGAGAAAGCTATTCCCATTGGAATGCCCTTCATTTGTTTATAAAAATTAATTCCATTAAAAATGTAATTTTTGGTATTATTAAAATTACATAATTCAGGCCAGTTGTTTTTTTGAAATAATGTCTTCATTTAAGTATACCTGATATATAAAAAGACAGACTATTATTAATTTTTTATTACTATTAATGCTACTTTGTTACTATTAATTATAAAGTCATCTGCCTCTTTAATTTTATTAAAACTGGTTTTCAAGAATTTTAGGAAATGCTTCCCCGCATAGTTATTATAATTACCAATGCTACAAGTCACGAATCTGAATTTTATTGCTTTTCTATGAAATTTATTTGTTAGAAATAAATAAAGATAGTTTAGAGAACAGATCTTAAGTTTACTTTTTTTAGTGAAAGCTAGCATTCTTTTATTCAATTCCTTTTCCCCCCGATTCTTTAAAATAAAAGTTGCATTAGAGTTATATTCCTTAATTAATAATTCTCTATAATAGTATTTAAATTTAAACAGAAATTGATTGTTAATTTATGTATTATTGTAATAACAAATATATCTTTGAATTTTTTTAAAATTTAATATTGTGTTGTCTTTATTTTTTATGTTTTAGAGCTTCAGAATTACTTTGCATAAATCATTCTTAAAGCTAATATGAAAATTTTATATTTTCTTTAATTCAATTTGTAAATAAGTCTAATTTAATTCCTCCACTTCCATGAATTTTTTGTGTGATTTAAATCATCTATATGTTTAAATTGCTTTAAGCCTACTATTTCTTAATTGTAGTAGAGAAGAAATAAACTAAGAGAGTAGATGTGAATTAATTAGGCAGTAGGTGTGAGTCACAGACAAGTTAGGCGTTAATTGTCATGTTAATTATATGTGATAATAAAGTTGAGACAATATGGATTCAGTTATAACAAAATATTTATAATAATAAATTATAATTAAAAGATAATGAAAAGAAAATGATTAATATGAAAAAATAAATGTCTTTTTTGTATACTTCTAAATATATTGTTTTATACTCCACAAATAATAAGATGTAAAATCATTCACCTAATACAAAGATTTGTTTATTGCTATGAAAAATAAATATACATAATTCTTTTAAGTCGAATTTCTTTGAAAAATGAATTTACATCTCTTTAGCATTATGTAGGCGCTTTTAACAATTAAATATGAAAAATAAATCCATAAAACCTCAAAATGATGCACAATCTTGAATGGGGAGTCAGAAGCGACATCGGAATGCAAAGGGTTAATTATACTATTAGCACTATAAGAATATTTTTTGAAAGCAAAATTGGAAATATAAATGGATGAAAAACAGTAATTAAGTTATTTTGTTAAATCCTGGAACAAGTTCCCTTTCACCTTTCGATTTGATAAAGGAAAGTACGGGATAAGAATTAAAGATCGAATTATTTAGTTTATTTTAAAAGTAAATTGATTGCTGCATTTTAGCTCAGACAAAAAAATTGAATAATTGTACAGATTAATAACTCTGTGTGTTAAAAAAACACTTGTGTAAAACCTGTATGTGTTTGAAATTTTTAAAATCAACAAATTTCAAACTTTCAAATTTCTAATGTTAATATGAATAATAATCTGTTTAACTTACCTCAACTTCCAACGTATCATAAATAAAAAGAGGATTTGCATCTTCGGCATAATTTAGACCCGAAAATTTTGTCACATTTTCCACCATATCCTGAAAAATAAAACAGTTCCGCATATCCTTATCAAGTACTGATCAACAGGTTGTCAAAACAATTTTATACAACTTAAATTTTTATGCAACAACAAATGAATAATTTTTTCCTAATTTGTCCAGTGTATATACATTACACTCTAGAGTATCCGTTTCGCGACTATCCAGCTTCTCTACTATCCGTCACAGTTTATTTTTATTGCAATTAAACAAAGAAAGAAATGATACATTGCCAGTTAATGAGGTTTATAGAAATTAATGAGGTTGTATTGGCAACATTGCCAAGGGATCGGAAGCAGGAATCCTACGATCATCCTATATATCGTGTGCAAAATGCAAGTTGTGACAGGAACCGAGTAGTGTTCTGCTCGTTGCTGATTGTTTCACAAATGTGGAAATAACCTTGATTGTTGCTACTGGTCATGATCATAATTGGATAGTAAGTGCAGTATTCGTAAATTGCTCTTGGGGAGACCCTAATGTTTTTTTTAAAGTTACACAAGAGGATATTTCAAAATAAGTGATAAACAGAAAAAAAGTCTTAGAGATTGTGGAGGAGAAATTTATGTGCTATACAGCAATTTTATTCTGGTATAGCAGCAAAAAAAAAAGCTTCGGAGTTGAGAAAAGTACAGTTGGGAAATGAAAAAAGATTAAAATGAAATCTGTTATGCATATATCAATGTATCATGTCAGAACATAATTTCTTCGACGGCCAAGCCCCACGTGCTCGTGCAAGTTAAATTATATTTTTATTCATTTTGTTTCATTGAATGAGTCACTTTAGTATTGCAAACGATCCAAAAAACTTTATCTCGCATTTATTGTTTAAAAAATATCACATTTCCTATTTATTTCATTTCATATAATCACGTACTCAAAATGACATTTTTTAGGTTTTATTTGCTGTAGTCATACATTTTTTTAAAAAAATCAGAGCTTTTGTAAATGCAATGACAACGCGTTAATAAAAGCTCATTTTTAAAAATACTCGTGCAGATAATAAAATTTTTATTTTTCTCCTACAAATTTTTGTTGACACCAAAACCCTCATCCCCAAAACAACATCATGTTCTGACAAGATAAAATATTCTAAAATAAATGGGAAAATGGTGCGTTGCACAAGCTAGTAGAAGAATAATAGTAAGAAAAATGTTGCTGAAAGATAAGTATAAAAAAGTTGTGGAAACTTTATTTTTGTTGCATGAACGCTTAGAACACTTAGAAAATATGTACCTGTAACTAATCCAATATTCAGAGTTTACTGCTAGCGATGGAATGGTTAAAATTTTTGTCATTTTTATTTGTGGGTAAAGAATTACCCACAAATAAAAATGACAAAATTTACATTAAAAAAATTACCACATTAGGCCGAATACTCGAGAATATAATTATTTATAAAATTTTTGATTACTCGGCATTTGTGAATTTCTCGCATACTAATAAAATGTAATAGTTTTGAATATATTATACCTTTTCAAAATTATTAAACACTAAGAATAATAATAGAAGGAATTATAAGGTGCTTAACTTTCTATACATTAATTTAATTGTTATAAGTGTATTAACAGGAGTAAAACTCAAACATAACGCCCCCATCTTCTTAGATTTTTTTAAAAAAAATATCTAAAAACATAAATAAAATGTCTTAATACAAATATTAGTAACTCACCTTCATCTGATTATATATATAGTGAGTATCTATTAGGAATTTTAACGGAGAATTTTGGGGATGCTTCTTTTCATTGGAATAGGTTTCTTATTCTTTTTCCAAATAATTCGGATGATATTTTTAGTCATGGAAAAACACGGAACTGTTCAGGAATATATTCAATTAGATTAAGAAATCGAATTCGTCAAATATGAAGAAAAATTCGCTTAAACTGTTTTGTTCTTTGAAGAAGTCGTCATGAATTTTTTTAATGATTTTTAATCAAATTTTTATGCATTATCTAGATTTTCTTGTTCAAGCCATGGTGTGAGTACGGTGCAATGAATCGAATGGGAAGATAGAAAGTAAGAAAGAGACGATCGTAGAAAATATTCTGTGCTTGTATACTTTCAGAAAAGAATCTGTCGACTTAGCATTTAAGTTTCGTGTGATAGCCCATTTAACTCAGAGGTTAAAGTAGATTTCGAGTGGCTAGGAAATTATTTAAGAAATGCAAATTAATTATAAATTATTATATAACTACAAACACTTAAATGGAACCTTGAAGTTGTTTGGAAGTCACACTAATGTGAAATCTTTATAAAATAAGCAATAATTGAAATAATTTTTCTTCTTCTTTTTTCTTATGTTCAATCTTTCCCTCGGAGAACAGTATTTTATTTTCTTGCATTTACTTCTTTCTCCTGCTAGTATTGTGTGGAAATTCAGAGGTGTGATACCAAAGTTTAGAGATAGGGGGGTTTACTTCTTACTCCTGCCATTATGGAGAGCGGATGTCATCCTTGCCATATGACTGTAGTTCAAAACTAAGACGTACATCCCAAAATAGCACTCATGTTGCTTAAGAACGAAGCGTTAATATAACTAAATTAATCTAGTTAATCCTACCAGCCTGGGATTAAGCATATCATTTGTTCAAAACCGCTTATCACATGGTAAATTCTAAAATAGAGAAAAAGACATACAAAGAAATATTTTGCGTGCATTAAATTAACTGCTCCACCGTTCATTTACAACTGATACTAAATAATGCAACTTTCTAAGCAGAGTTACTTGCTATTAAGGAGATAATTTGGGTAAGCAAACAATACATGTCTCCTGAAATCTAGATAGATATAATGAGTAAAGTATCCATCTCTCTTTCTCTAAAAAAAGCTTACTCGGGAAGGACACGGTTTCACTCGCCAATAAATAAATGCTTATCTAACCCTGTTCACTTTATTACTCCCAGAATTCAAAATTCAAGATCAGTCACAAGTAAATTAAAAGATCCTGATTTATCAGGAATGACAACCAGATAAATTAATGAATATGTTAAATAATAATGAATAATTTAATTAATGATGGATGTTAAAATGCTGCAAACTGCTGTATTCGTATTAAAAATATTTAATGAACAGCAAAATCGTTCAACAAATTAATGAACTAACTTTTATATCCAAAAATGCTCAACCATCTTAAAAAATGAAGGCAAAATCTTGGAGCCAAATGCTTTTAAAACATTGAAAATCCAATATACTCTTTTTATCGTGTTCCGCTTTATAACAGAAAGCGAGGTGCAGTAGCTTCTGAGGGTATAGACCCCTGAACACACGAAGGCAGAAGTCTGATTTCTAGCTGACATACGTCACAAAACCTTTTTACGGGGTGAAATTCATTTAGTATTTCCTTCATTCATCCACAGATCGTAATTTAGATCTGGAACAGGGAAAAATAACCTCTGACACAGTACCCCCAGTGGTATTACATTCAACATGGAGGGTTTTGTGACCACGACAGATTTAACGAGCTCTAGTCACCACACACACTCCGACAGTCTTCGGCCTGCGAGGCTCGAACTCGTAACCTAAGGAATACGAGTCCAAGTCTCTACCAATCAGGTTATCCCGTCTCTTGCAATATATTTTACAAGATTTTAGAAACAATCGAAAAATTATTGTTTAATTGGAAACCTTAAGAAAATGTATTTATCCTCTCAGAATCTCTTCCTATAGCTGCGAAATTTCAAATAGTTTTTGAATGATTAAAAATTGGTCTTGCTACTAAATCCAAATGGTGAATTATAAAAAAAAGAAATAGAATTTTAAATTAAAGAAAAAAAAATATTTCAAAGAAGACGAGTAATATATATACAAATGTTGGAACATTTTTTTGTAATATTTAAATTACTTAATTAATATTTTGCTTCCTTTAATAGAAAATATGTTTGTTAGAAATATTTGGTTTAAAAAACTAATGGCTTTTTTTAAAATTTTGTCTTCTTTAATAGAAAATCTGCTTATTAGAATTATTTAGTTTAAAAAACTAACGGATTTTAAATTTAAAAAAACCTAATCCCTCAGTTTCCAATGCAAAATAATTTAAAAGAATTGAGATTGAACTTCACGCTGCGCTATATTGACCTTCATTCTATGACTTTTACTGTGCGATTTTCAACTAATCACCTTATGGTGTATTTGAATTTCCGTTACGCTGGCAATATTTCAATAATCAAAATTCCAAGATAGATGCAACTGTCAGCGTCGTTAAAAACAGCTGATAATGCATTGTCATAAGCATGTTGATACTTTATTTTCCTATTTCTAATACAAAATAGAGCAGCTGATTTCATCAATAAAATAACGAAGCGAGTATTATAAAAGCATGCTGATAGAAACAAGACAAAAGCAAATATAATTATTTAACCCTGCATTTTCATTTCCTGACACATTTAATAAATTAATGGGTTTTATTCAGACATTTACAGTTAACTTTTATTATAATATATTTTATTACAATAAGGAAATAAATATTAATTACGATGTTTATTTTCAAGTTTAAAAATATATATGTATTATGTAAAATATGTATTACAATTGAAACAATGGTGAATGTAAAAGTAACTAAATATTTGAAGAAACAAGAAAAATAAAAGCTTTAAATTTCACTGCAACAATTAAAACCCTTCTTAAAATATATATAGATATATAATTGTTTTCTGAAAGTATTTGTTGAAACAAGGAAAAAACTTTCTAGTCAATTAAATTTAGATCAAGGAAGAGATTTTTAACCTTTTACACTTGGAAATATAATTCGATGCAAAATTATTCACCTAATGCAAAGATTTGTTTATTGCTATGAATATATATATATATATATATAATTCTTCCAAGTCAAATTTCTTTGAAAAATTAATCTGCACCTCTTAACCATTATGTAGGCGTTTTTAACAACTGAATTTGAAAAATAAATAATTGAAACGTCAACATTATGCACAATCTTGAATGGTGAGTCAGAGGCACCATAGGAATGCAAAGGGTTAAAGTTATGATAAATGTATGTAAAAACGGAATTTATGCAATTATCCTTCCAAAGCATTACTGTTGAAAAACGGATAATATTTTAATTTATATCCATGTAGAGGCATATTATGCCCTTCCTATGTTTTGGCATAAGCGAACAGTCTGTGTTCAATTCAATGTAAATAGAAATATTTATAGTTGTATGTACTCATTACTTTAGATATAATATATACGAAACATACAAATGAATAGTATTATAATCTTCAAAAATTCGGATTTAACAAATACAACATTTTAGATTTCACTGAATTCGGAAAACACATTTTAGGAACTATGTATGTTTGCCCTTGTACACGATAATTCAAAAGCCATTTTAGATATAGGAAACTTGGTTTATGGTATTTCCATCAACCGTGTAGGTTTCCATCTAATTTCGTACTTAAAACACTCACAGAAATACCGACTCTCTATGCAAAAATGAGTACATTAACAAGATATCTTGTAAATAAAACACGATAACTCGTATATTTTTAACTGTAAAAATATAGGTGGATAAACTTCAAGATACAGATTTGACATCTAATCATTATTCTGCATCTAATGATAACACAATAACCTATAATTGCAACATGATAACACGATAACTTATAATTGTAATACGATAACTCACAAACTTAAAATTGTAAAAAGTTAGATGGATAAAATTCAAGAAACTGATTTACCATCTAATCCTTATTCTATATTTGGAACCATATTAAATCTTAAATTAAACTTTTCAATCCAGTGAAAAAAATAATCCATTGATTCATTTCGAAATTAATATTTTAATAATCAAAACACAACCACGCTTCCAAAATCCAAATAATCAAACCGGAAATCTCACGAACGTAGGCAGGGAGCCAACGGAGCGCCAAACGTGGCGGTTTATCGCAATTTCAGTTCAGTTTTTTCCACATCTAGACTCTCTGCCTGTCTGTATATTCGCATATATGTAAACATAATCTTTTTTGATAAATAAATTTGATACCTGATCTTGTTGTAATAATTCTATTTCTATGTCAAATGTTGGTTACAAATAATAATAAAAAAGTTCCAACTATAAATATTTGGTTTTATTTATTATGAAACGAATTGCAAAATGCTCCATGTACAGGAATCCAAAAACAAAAATCTGGACATTGATACCTTTGAAACCATTGCTCCAAAATATAATAATTTTAAGGGAGAGTAAACAATTTATTCGACATTCAAAAAGAAAATTTCGGAGACATCCACTGATTTATTGCATGTAGAAAATAATAGAGTGTTCAGTTTCAAAATATCAAAAAAAAAATAATAATAATAAATTCAAACTTAGAAACAAATTCAAAATTTTTGAAATACCTGATGTGTCTGGTAGAAATCTAGAATTTCCTTTGAATCAAGTAAATTTTCCATTTCAACATCAGATCGAGGGCATGAAGAATCAAAATTCAAGTACTGAAAAAAAATAGTTAAAGAGAATTAAAAAGATTAAAATGAAATCTGCAAAGCATATTTCAATGTATCATGTCAGAGCATCATTTTCTGAACGGCCAAGCGCCACGTGCTCGGGCAAGTTCAATTATATTTTTATTCATTTTAATGGTTTCATTGAATGAGCCACTTTAGTATTGCAAACGATCCAAAAAAACTTAGTATTTTCATTGATTGTTTAAAAAATATCACATTTCCTATTTATTTCCTTTCATATAATCACGTGCTCAAAATGACATATTTCTAGGTTTTGTTTGCTATAGTTATTAACTTATTTTTTAGAATCAGAGCTTTTGTAAATGCAATGGTAACGCGTTATTAATAGCTGATTTTTTGAGATGCTCGTGTAGATAATAAAATATTTATTTTTCATCTACGGATTTTTGTTGACGCCAAAAATATCATCCCGAAAACAACATATATTTCTGACATGATAATAATGGCTTCATTTTATATATAATAAAATGAAAATCAAAGAGATATCCTAGAGGAAGGGAATTATTTAAAGTATTCAATCTAATTATGGCCAAACAGATAACTAGTTAGGTGGTTAGATAAAAGTAAATAATATCCAGATAGAGAAAGATTAATTGGGGTAAAAAATGCATTCTATGTTTTGTTCAGTCGATAATTGATTTCACATTAAAAAAACGAAAGAAGAGAAAATCGTAATGAAATTAAAATTTCTATGCAGTTTCATTATCCTGGTTTGATTCTGTAAAATGATTTTGATATATTAACGTTTTTGTTTGAACGCAACAATGTTCCAATTTCAGCAACAAAAATGAAATATAGAGTAATGAATCTTTGAATATTAGAGTTTTAGACCCTCAAAGAAGAAAAATGTTCGATTCAATGGACTCTCATAAAAAGTAGAACATCTTAGATTTCTCGAATACGAACTGAAAGTATTAGGTTCGTCAAAAAATTCTACTCAACATTTTGGCGATCCTCCACATTTCACAACGCATTGAATTTACATATTTTTAACACAAAAAACACATGTATTAAAGAATTATGTATATTTATGAACACGATGAATAGAAGCGTTTCAGGCTAGACAGATGAAATTTAATTTATTAACTTTATTCCAAATGTTGAAATTTTTTATGCAATTTTAGACATAACCCATCCGCCAGAAGTCTGCCTGTCTGTCTTGAGTGCGATAA
Source organism: Argiope argentata (assembly GCA_026289955.1). Classification (NCBI taxonomy): domain Eukaryota; kingdom Metazoa; phylum Arthropoda; class Arachnida; order Araneae; family Araneidae; genus Argiope; species Argiope argentata. The sequence goes on from JAOUZG010031391.1 coordinate 1,557,705, forward strand.
TACAAAACAAAATAAATATAACGATAAAAAAATAACGATAAAATATGGCACATATAATTAACCTAGTAGTTCACAAATATTGTACAACATTGATCAATATTTGCAATATTGTTTAATATCATATGATATCGCACAATATTATACAATATTGTGCTACATGATGAGCTACCTGGGTAGCATCTAACAAGTACGGCTAAGCATCAAATTTGGAATGAAATTCAGGAAATGGTTGATTGTCTATCGTAATTCCTGTTCCTACATTTAAATTTTATGACTCAAAAACACAATAACTTGAATGAATGAAATTTTGTTTGTTATATTGAGACTCTAACTGCAGCTTTGTGTCAAAATTTAATTTCAATATATCAGAAAAAATGAATACAAAACATATATTCGGATTCCTGCAACTGGTATATTAAACAGAATTCAGTTATTTATTACCAAAAATCAAAGTTTAGAAGGTTTTTGGAAATATCCTTCGCTAAATTCCATACATTTAATTATACACGTGTACCAGTTTCTCTTACTACATTACGAGGTTTCGCATCTCTTAAGTGCTGGCATCTGAAAATAAAAATAAGGGAATTCATGGTGCTTATGATTTTTCCGAATTTAATGTTTGAATCGGGGGTGGAATAAAATTTTTGTTAGAATGTATGCGAGAAAATTTCAAGTAGACCACTAATGCAGTTTGTTCAAAATTTTAGAAATATTTTACACAGAATAATAGAAATTTTGTTTCAAAATTTTTACTAAACCTGATTAACCCTTTAACCGGTTTGCCCGTACGCCGTACCTGCATCGATTTATTGAATTTTGAAAGTTGTAAACAAAAATTAAATCATTCATAACAATTATAATTTAATAGTAAAATGACTACAAATACGTAGATAAGCCAGGTTATCCATGGATTTCCATTTGAATCAAAATAAGAAAATATTCCAAAAATAGAAGGTGTCATCTTATTAGATAGTAAAGAAAATCAACCAGTTAAGGGGTTAATAGGATCAAAAAACTGTATCTAAATTAATATTTAGTACGTTTTTTATTTATTAATTAATAGATTAAACCGAAATGATGCAAAATTTCTTAAAACATTTTCACCATTCGGGTTACATGCTTGTCTCTAACAGTTTGGAATTCAGGTACTAGACCACATTAGAAACACACACACATACACATCACATTCTAGAGAGCATAATGAAGAATTACAGACAATACTGCAATGTAATTATCTCAAAATTTCATGGTTCTTTCAATAGTTGTCTGCTACATCAACTTGATACCATAAATTTAGAATTAATAGTATAATTGAAGCTAGCACTTCTGGTGACATTATGGCAATCAGATCTAATGTTGTAAAAGTCTCTGTAATTATTCTGTAGAGAATACCATGAAATTGTTTCTTCTTCTTTCAATCAAATAATAATCACTGGTAATATTAAAACAGTAAAAAAACTCTCAGGCTCTTCAAAAAAAATAATATAGTAAAGAGAATAAAAATCTGCTCTCACAATGATAATCGAAGTACTTTTGTGAGAAGTCATTTATTTTGCAATATAAATTTAAATTACATAGAGCCGACTTTTTAAACCCTAGTTAACTATTAGGAATGCATTAATTAATTTAATGATCTGAAATATTTTGAAAAAGAAACAGATATAGCATCGTTCTATAATATTTTTTCGGATGTATCTTTAATAATATTATCAGAGCTAACGGTAGATGGTGGTAATTCAAAATATAAGTTGAAACATTTTAACTACGGACAATTTTCTGATATTTTATTTAAATATTTGATATTTATAGAATGTGACTCGGTTAAAGTTTAATTCCTTTAATCTATGACACACATCATAAACCCATTTCCAAAAATAACATGTGCGGAAATTAGTCCTAGAATGCATCAAATTTTTTTTATTACAACCCAACGAAAATTTAAAAGCCGTAATATCCATCTTGAAATTATATTTTAATTGAATTCCCTCATGAAATAATAGCCTTCTCTGTCTTAACCTTATACATCTTAATACAAAAGTTAAATTTTGATATCAGTTTTTGATAACACAAAGAAACCATGACAGGAAAAAAACTCAAGTTTAAAAAACTTTAGGTCAGAAACGAATATTTTAGAAAGCCTAAAATGTATCGGATTATAAACAAACGGAATGAGAATTTTACCTTCAAATTGACTTAGAGTTGTAGCTGAAAAAATTGAAATCTATCAATTCATTTAATTGTTTAAATCATTTAAAAGGATGATAAATCTCATTCTATTGAAAACGTCATGATGTATTTTGGCAATCTCATTCTTAGATAGGCATCACTAAAGTAAAACCATTATAATCCGAAAGAATTATATTTTGATATTTAACACCAAGTGTATTTTTAAAAAGAATGATAACGGAAATTATAATAAAATTAATTACACTGTATAACTTTTTAATTAGATAAAAGTATATTAATTTGATTACATTCAAAAATGCCAAGAGACAAATATAAATAAGAAAATGCAGATAAATAATCGCTTTCGAAAAACAGCATTTTTTTTTCTAACCACCATTTCTTTCATTTTTCATCACAGCCAATTCTTTTAAATGAAGATATTGTAAAAAATAATTTAAAATGACTTTTCAATTTGATATATTGATATATTATATTCTTTCAAATACGTATATTGAATTTTTTCAGCACATTTTAATTTTTATAGAATTAGATTATGGACCTAAATAGAATTCTAAAATTTAAACAAGTGCATATCTTGGTTTAATACTATATTATTTCCCTATCAAGTAAAAGTTATTGAAATAAAAATTCCATTTTACGATATTCCCTTAAAAATTTTCTTCTACAATAATTCTCATAATAGGAAATTAATTTTAAACTGTGAAAGTCCTTGAAAAATAATTTATTGGCCGAAAATTATTTTTCATATGCAAGGAAAAAACAATGCTTCATAACTATATTACATATTCATCTAATTCGCCAATTTTACTTTTTTGTTTATAATGTCTGGAAAGAGACGACAATATGCTTGTCAAATTTTTTTAATACAAAATTTGTCGAATCTTTATTCAAATCTCTCTAAGTTAGAAAAAGAAATGTATATAATTTTATTTCTAAGTCTATACAAAGGATTATTCAAAAAGGCTTTGAGTTTGAGAAATTTAATTTTTTCTTTGATTCGAAAACCAAACTTGTGCATATATGTCAAATTACAAATTGTGTCCATTCACTGGAAGCCTTTCTGATTATAAGCAAATTCGATAGCTAGAAATTGTAAAGATTTAGATGGCAAATTTGTTATTTAGCATTAAGATTTAGTATACATACTTTTATCAAATTTGGAATCAAATACATTGATGAATCGATAGTCATTCGTTAATTTCACACGCACATAAATGCGATGATGTTAAAAAATACGAAATGTTAATAAAATTTTTACACAATTATAACATTTAAAAGCATTGATTGTTGTCCAATTTTGAATTAAATATTTCTAACTGTTGACTGCATGATATTTTTATCTTTGCAAGCATATAAAGGCAATAACTCAAAAATTCAGTGACATAAATAAATTAAACGATAAACATTGGTGTCAAACATTGGTTATTATCCTTTGTTATTATCCTTTACTCGTAGAGTGACATATTTACCACTCAAGACGGTGCATCATTTTAAAGTTCTACATATTATTTTTTTCTAATTTTTTATTGTTAAAAATGTCTTTAGAGTTGCAAGAAGCTGTGGATTAATTTATCGGGGTAATTCAACTTAATATAAGTATATATTTTCATTTTTCAGAGCACTTAAACTAGGTACTAGGATGAATAACTATGCATCGAATTACTTTTCAGTATACAAAGGGTTCATTGACCTTTAAAACTCGTTCAAAATGCATATTTAGTTTTCTTAGCTATTCAACGAACCACAAAACGCTCATGTGTAGAATTCTGAAAATAAAAATTTGATTAGTCCTATCTTTCACAGCCTTGCCGTAAATTAACCACTTAACCGATTTGCCCGTATGCCGTACGTGCATCGATTTATCGAATTTTGATAGTTGGAAACCGAAAATAAACCATTCACAATAATTATAATTCAATAGTCAAATGACTTCGAATACGTAGATAAGTCAAGTATTCGATGGATTTCCATTTGAATCAAAATAAGAAAATACTCCCAAAATAAAAGATGTCATCTTATTAGATAGTAAAGAAAATAAAACTGTTAAGTGGTTAAGGATTTTATTTTGTGAAAGAACGGATAACATGTTTATCAAGGATCATATGGCAGTCGCTTTTTGTCGGGGAAATAATAACTAATCGTTTGAGAAATGATCCATTTTTTTATACTTTGTGAGTTAATACGTTGTTAAATACGTTGGGGGCAAAAATCTTCCCGTTGGTATGGTATATAGGTTTGTAGAGGGGTTAACAGCTCAGATGTTTTCGTCATTTGACCGTGGTTCATTTCAAAATAACCCAATTATTGATTTGAAACGTGACGTTAATTTAAATAAACTAAATTAACCCATTTTTTTGTACAGTCATAAATGAGTTGAAAAATTATCTACTTTATCCACTTGAGTCGGTATATAATGAATGGGGAAGGGTTGCCAATTGAGATCATCTTCGAATCTCCATCTTTCGTCTGGAGCGTAGAAAGAAGCAAGGTTCGCTTCGGCGCTGTTCAAGCACCGGTCTTCTGCTGAACTGTTTACATAAACCTAATAAACAGAATAACAAACATGCATATGATGACTCGTTTTTTTTAAAAAATATTTATAACGCTTTTCAATTAGTTTATAGTGAAAGGTAAAAAAATTGTACCAAATATAAATTTTTCTCTTGAATTATTACTTGTAATGATTATATTACCATTTCAAATTATATGATTTTTATACTTGCATATTTGCATCGTGGTGGACTGGTGTTAAGGTTTGGGCTCCTGAAACTTAGGGTTTCAGATTCGAGACCTGATTCCACAGAAGAACCGTCGTGTAAGGGGGTCCATATTTGCATCACGGTGGCCTGGTGTTAAGGTCTTAGCTCCTGAACCTTAGGGTTTCAAATTCATGACCTAATTCCACAGAAGAACCGTCATGTAAGGGGGTCTCGTGCACGTAAAATCCGTCAGAACCAAACGTCCTGGTATGATGTGGTGCAGACAGAATGGTGCTAACTCAGATGCTATCCTCGCCATCTGATCGTGGTTCAAAATTACGTTGTCTGTCGCAAAATATCCCTAGTGTTGCTTTACAACGGGACGTAAATCTATAACTAAACTAAAACTAAATTCATTATGGCTAATGTGTAACTGGGCAAAATCGGAATTAGATAAGGCCAAAGCTTACTGATGAAAATTCGTATGCACCAAACAAGTCGATGATAGATCAAATATTTGTTTATATTCTTATACATTTGAACAATCGCCAGTGTATTTCGATAAAAACAATTTCTGGCGACAGGTTAAGTTGAGCAGATACAGCAAAAGAAATGGACATAATAGTTTTGAATTTTTTCAATAAATAAGCTTGTATAATATACGGCACATACTTTTTGGGTTTTATATTCGTATTATAATCTTCCTAAATCTAAAATATACTTTTCGTTTTAGATTCGACAGTTTATTTACATTTCATGTTATTTAA
>JAOUZG010031391.1:1573357-1586298 GCA_026289955.1 Argiope argentata
AGATCTCCATGAATGATTCATTGGATCACAAAATCTGGGAAAAAATAGTTTAAACTGATGTAATATGTAGGGGTTTTTTTTTTAACAAATTGCAAAAAAGACGCCTTGGTTTCTTAATGAGAAAATTGCATTATGCACTTGTAATGTTATACACATTCTCTTATTATAAGAAACAAAAGCCCAGGGAATAAATGAGATACAATTTAGATGCGAAATTGATAAGGCTCGTCCAATGGAGGATCAATTAAAACATTTTAAAACAGACCGCTTCTTTTATGCTCTACATTTTCGAAAGACCAAATATAAGCGGTGTCATGGGTTTCCTTGTTAAAAAGTTTCTATAACGGAGGATTGGCAAAATGGACCTCTTTCATGGCTTTATCATATCATCGACTTCAGTTTTTGAGGAAATCAGAAGAATCGAGCTTGTATTACAAAAATTCGCTAAAATGAAGAATTAAGCAATCGTATCATCATTTTAACGGCTACTATGGTTCAGCGAAGGCTTCATAGAACAAAGACTTGACACCAATTAGAAATTAAACATTAGTCATTTTAAAGTACATCAATGCCTATTAAAGTTTGTTTAAAGTACATGAATGCCTTTCTATACTGTTAAAGTTTGTTTAAAGTACATGAATGTGTCTTTCAATCAGTGTCATCAATGCCATGTTTAAAGTACATCAATGCCTTTCTGTACTCTTCTGCCTTTTATATACTATTACAATATAATACAAGCCTGTGTGAAGACTATTTTAGGGGTTTTTATTTCCACCGATTTGATCCTAAATTTGATAAATATTTGTCCTTTTGTTGGTAAGATTACATATGATTTTCATTTGTTTAATATATTGCGGTTTTTTGTTATATTGCAATATGCACTAACAAAAATACGAGTTGAACGAATGTCAAAACTGTGAAAGAACTCATTTGAAATTTGTTTCTGACATGGAATTCTGAAGATGAAATTACATGATAGTTTTCATTTCTCTAAGTTATTGAAATTTTTTTAAATTACAATAAATAGTTGAAAAAATACGATCTGAGAGAGAGAGTCAATCATGTGATGGAATCCATTTGAAATTTTTTCAGACCTAGTAGTTCTAGAGATGAAATTGGTGAGAGTTTTCATTTGTCCAAGTTATTGCAAGGATTTGTTTTATATTACAATAAATATTCAAAAAAAATATAAGATGAGAGATTAATAATCCTGTGATAGAATTGATTTGAAATGTGTTTCAGATTTCCATTTATAGAAATAAAACTGCATACCATTTCCTCTATTTAGCTATATTCAAATTTGAGCAATCGTGGGTTAAGGTAAGGAAATAGAAATCCCTGTTGAGTTGTTTAAAATCTAAAAGAGATTGGAAATTCTAGCGGAAAGGAAACTTATATCAAATAGAATTAAAACAGAGGAACAAAATGATGTCAATATGATAAATAGATATGTGTACATCAAACGAATTTTAGGTCAAAAATCAAGAAACCAAAACATCTGTTTTTCAGTATATATATTTTTGATATCATCTAAATGTTTCTTTCCTGAAATCGCAAATCCGTTTGAAAAACCATTATAGTAAAATGCGAGTTTTTCTGTATTCGAGTTTCGATATATTTGATATAATATTATCTAAATTTCCCAAATATCAAATTTCAAGCCAGTTTAAAGAAGAAGAAAAAAATCTTTGAAATTTTGATATAGTGGATAAAAGTATAATATCGTACAAACTAAGTAAAGTTAATTTTATCCTGATATCAGTAGAAAGCAAGAAAACATCTCATGTATTTGACCTTTTATTTTGACATAAATAATTGAAATTATTAAATTCTCACATTTTACACAGTTTTAAAATATGGTTGAAACTTGTCATGTTGTTGTTGTTGCCTATAGCACTTGGCATGGAGAAGCCCCGCTGAGGCATCAGCAGATTTTAAGCCGAAAATATGCGTTTTTTGTTTCAAGAAGCGCCAACTACGGCCAACAGTACGACTTAAGCTACACACTCATCACAGTCGCTTGCACAGTCCCTTTTTACAGGGGGGGGGGCATAGTCACACATTTAACAGATAGCACAAAGAAGAAGAGCCCTGCCCGAACCGGGACTCGACCGCGGGACTTCTAGAACAAGAAGAAGACGCTCTACCTTTGTGCCAGAAAGCCAGAGAAACATGTCATAATGAATATATTCAAACTCAATTAATTTTTTTATCTAATATAAGAATGTAAAACACATGATTTACTTGGGATAATAATGATTTCCAAACTGCTTGATAATTTCAGTTAAATAAACCATAGAGTCGATATTGTATCCCATGGAAAGGGTGTATGTAGACTAAATTCAATTTAGCATATTTAGACCTATACAAATTAAGAAGGCAGCTTATTTGTTTTCTAATATCTCTCAGCTTAATGACATCGTTCATTTTCCTTAAGTTTAAAGGAAACATCTTTTTGTGAGCAAATTTATGTAAAATAAATAAATTGCAGCCTATCCTGACAAAAAGAATGCAACAAATTCAAACCATGTTTTCTGGAACATTTGGTATAATACCATCTACATATTCCCGTTTTCAAATAATAAAATAAATAAAAATAACAGATTATGATGAAAAGGAGATGAGTATAGTTAAATTAAATGAATTTTACCCATTAGAACTAGAATAAATCAAGTATCTTAAGTATTTGTTTCTTTTGTATAATTGCTGGATTCTTATCAATACCATTCCTGTTTAAAAGAATATTGTTACAGTATAATATAATGAAATTAGAGATCTGTATATTGGAATTAAATTTTAATTTTCAGAATTGTTCAGTAACTAAATTTTATATCGATTTAAAGGAAACATAAATACAACTTAAAATGATAAAATAAAATAAAATAATAAATTAAAGAAATATTACAAAATAAATAAAATATAAATATACAAGCATGAAATCTACTATCGCAAATTTCAAATTATAATGGAGGAACAATATTATTTTTTAAGTCATTAGTTGTCTTAATTAATTTAAATAATTAACCAGTTTAAATCAGTTTGAAACTATCCCGAGAAGTCTCTATCGGTCTTTATTCCTCTCTCCCTCTTATATATATATATATATATATATATATATATATAAATCGACCGATTTTAAGATGAAAAATTCCCATCGTTTTTCTAAATATCGACGCATACTTAATCTGATAGTCTCGAGATTTTTTCACACAGGTTTAGACTGGTTAATGGCTTAAATTAATTAACACAATTAACAAGAATTCAGAAAATGAGTGATTTGGAAATCAAGTTATAACTTTAATTGGAGATAAACAACAAATGCTTTAACCAACTGCTTTATTTTCTAATTACCCCTAAAAGTGAAAAACTGCTGCTTAAAAAGTGATAAATCGTTAATTTTTTGCCTATGCATTTTGAGGTTTCAAAAATCTTAAACCAAAACAGCATCATAGTATTCACATGTTATAAAAAGTTAATTAAATCTTAAACCATAAAATATAAATAATTAATATCAAAATTAAAAATAGATAAATAAATAAAATACCGTATAAATAAATCATATAAATAAATAAACCTAATAAATAAATAATAAATACCCTAAATAATAAATGCATGTAAGTTAAATGAATGCTAGACTATTTTGACCGACTGAACACAAAAAAAGAATCTTTTTTTAAAAATATATTAGAAAGAAATAACAGTATTCCTCATTTCGCAAATGCTATTCCATTAAAAAGTCAACATAATTATAGCAGTGTATGAGTAAGGGATATCGGATGTTTATTTCGGGTTTCTGCCTAGTCAAAATAACAATAAGGGAAAATGCATATATATTTTTAATATGTCAGGATGATGTTATAGAAATTGCTTGTTCAAAGATGGTTAAGATAATTTTAAAAATTCATTGGAAATGCATGAAATTCTGATATATTAGATACCATTACTCTTATGATTCATATCATGTATCTTAAGAAAGGTATTCACGATACAAATTTTTATGATTAATATGCTGAAGGAAAACAAAACATCTATTTTTAAATAGAACTTGCCTTGATGTCAAGGAAACAAAAAAAATCTGATAGATGCTATTCCAGTTTAATCAAAGCATCAGAACATATAGCTATCAGTGTATTGGAACGATTACAAGTACATTAAATAATTTCAGCCTATTTTATGCACTAGTACATAAGAAACATTTGTTTGTAATAACTGAATATATCAATAGTGATGATTTTCATGTTTTAGGGGTTTTTGAAAAATTATTACATAAAGATATACAGACAAAAATACGTTTATGAAAAAAAAAGGAAAATCTTGAGAATCTCAGTTTTATTATATTTATTGCTCACATTTGCCTTAGAAATTGTAGCATTTGGTGTTTTAAAATTAATAAAGGAATAATTAAACACTTATTATCTTAAAAAATAAAATACTAAAAAATTGCAATGCTTATGTACTTTTAGAAAAGTTGAAAAAAAGTTTCGCGAAAATTGTTTTTGTTGATAAGAAATTTACCATGTCTCACATTTTATGTAGCAATAAATACCTTAACTCTAGATGATGTCATATACCCATAATTAGTAAATTTACTGGTAAGAATTCCGCAGTAATCTTAAATTCTATTAGGTGGCCAATTTTTTTGACAAGTACCTCCTATTTTAGAATTATTTCGGTGGAATCGTTCTCCATGCTGGTCGCTTACAGCTCTGAAATTTTCAGGGAAAGGAATCTAAATGAGACGTCAAATAAATGAATTATTAGGGAAACTGAATATATTAAACTTTTGTAACATTTTAACATCCTTTAAACAAATTTCGTTTATTTCCTATGAATGCTATTAATACCTATTAGAAAAACGTTTTGAATATCTTTACTATTGCATTATAAAATTTGTGCTCTAATTTTTTTAAATTTTTTTATTTAAATATAATGCTTTGCATTGCTGCCCATTTCATACAGAAAACTGCAGTATTTTTTATCCATATAGTTAATTCTTCTGATCTTCCTGATAGCAAGTAATATCTGATTGACATGACGACATGGTTAATGTTGAGTCCTAATTTTATTCAATATCACTAGTGCCATCTGGTAGACAGTATAAAAAGTAATAGATTTTAAAATTATAGGGCCATTATGGGTAATAATTTGCTGTTATCAGATGGTTGTTATTAATCCCTCTTCAGCAATAAAACACCATGAAATCCTTCCGATTGAAATCCATTCATATTATATCATCTTACATAATTTGAGCGTACATTCATCAAACAGGAAATCCATCACACATCGGCTCTCGCCTAGAGCCCCTATTACTTGCGATTGTGCAAAAGTAAACAGGCGCAACGAAGAATATCTTTCACCACAGAGTATCCTCCCAGTGAGTTAAGAGGTAAAAAATAAATTTAGAACAACTGTTTTAAGAAACCTCAGCTGTTTTAAACATAAAAATATGGTTTTGAAAAGTTAATTTGTAATTAAATTTATTATTGAAATACTTTAATTATATTTATGTTTTATGTTTAGAATTATTCTATTTTTTAATCTCTATTTCAGGTATTCTACGATATGAGCAATAATAGAGTTACAATATCTTCTTGATATTATGTAGCGACAAAAGGTTTAGCAAATATGTAAGCCTTGTAATAACTTATAAGACGTATTTTCAAATTTTGTAAGATTATTTCTTCTCACTACCATTGCAATACTTTGATTATGTCAGAATTTAATTAACATTTAGTCATATAATAATTTTTTTTAATATACTATAAAAGCCCATCCTCGTATTGAATTTGAGGAAAATAATTTGAAGTTCAATGATAATATTAATAACAAATCATAAAATCAACACTCAAATTAGAAAATAATTCACAAAAAACAATCTGCTTTTTAATGCAGAAATAAAATGACCTTAAAAAATGTATATCAGACAATTTATTTATTCTTTTATTTAAATTAAGGAATGGTATAAACTGAATGTTAAAAAAAATAATTGCAAATCATATTCGTAAAATTCTTACTGAATTTGTATAGTCAAATAAAGGCTTACATTTTTCATTTTACATGTTTTAAGTAATTAAAATATAAAAATGTTTCTTTAAAATTGACATTTAATGATAATTCAGAAGCTAATTTATTTGTTAGTTGAAAACAAATGAAATATTTCGATGAAAAATTTAGATTTAATGTCACATAAGGCGCGATTTTTTTGCTTGTATTTATGAGGAAAATCATTGGAATGCAATAGATGGCAGCACGTACCAGACACGAAAAATTTTCTTCCGCATAATTTTCAGGCTTTATAAAAAAAAAAGAATGCTTTAATTTATTTGTTTCGCGTAAACAAAAAAATACGTTTCACATTTGCAAAATGAAATCCAGTTGTTTCTTTAAGATCCTGAATTATTTCAAGTAGAATTGAAGTCAAGTAAGAATAAATCATTAATTTTATTTAAAAATTTACCTATTATAAAATTATAATAGGTATTAATTAATTTACCTATTATAAATAAATGTAAATTATAAATTAAATTGCTAACAAAAATTATAATTTAAACTAACAAACATAATATTTTTTTTGAAGAATATGCAAATTTCTAACCTAGAACGCTAAAGCAGCACAATTCAGCATTTAAACTTTTTTAAAAACCTTTGCGGTAATTGAGGATGCATGATTGAGGTTTTTCAGTGCACTAATTAGTCCGTAACATTGTGCCTAGTTATATTCGAGTCATAGAAGATGCAGAAAGAACACTCGTAAAAAGACTTCATGTTTTTCAAAAATCATATATATTTTTTTATTTCTTTATTTATATTCAACGTGTTCAACTTGAACGTACCTTTTCCTTCGATTTATGTTTTTAAAGAAGGACCTATAACTATAGCAACAGTGATTAATTGATTTATTATTTTATTTTGCTAACTAGATTTATTGTAGCTTCACCAGTAATTGCATTAATCTGTAGTTATTCTTTTAAAACATGAAATCCAATTTCTTTACAGATTGCAACTAAATTGAAACCAAATTGAAAACTTCTTGTGGACTGAGAATGTGTGTTATTGAATAAACTGTGACAGGATTGTATATAAATGAAGTGAAGAAAGTAAATAAAATATTTTTATTGAAATAATTAATAATAAGTAACCAGTAGTGATAATAACGATTATTCATAATAACTAAGGGAAAATAAAAATTCGAAACCATTAAAGAAAAACAAAAATAATCTTATTTTAATCCAATTTGCACAAGTATTTTTTAAAAAAAGAAATACACTCACATTCATAAGGATAATGCAAGTTGAGGAAAAGGAAGAATATGTATTTCATTCCAAACACAAATTGACATTAAGGATTTTAAAAATATAGATCCTGGAATAACATATTAACAGGATTAATTAATCCATATATAAATGTAAGGTGCTAATAACATCGCATGGACTTATATTATTCATTTGCATATGTTAAATACATTAGATAGATGTAATAATCGAAATAAATAATCGAAAAAAAAACATATTTACACAGCCTATCCCTATATATCATAACTTATTTTATATCTTAAAAAATTTACAGATTTTACAGAAAAATTGTGCATCCTTTAAAGATAAGTCAACATTGATGGAGAGAACATAATTAAGCACTTGTGCTAAACAAAATGGCTTAAATTCATTTTTAATTAAATAAATTGCAAAATATGCTTAAAAACATTTTTAAAAATTACAAAAGTGAGTAAAAAGGTTTGTTGACTATTCAACTGATATCATAGAAAAGAACATCTTCTGAATTTAAAGATTTTAGAAGATATGTTTTTGAGCTTCATTTCTAAAAGTCAGCTAAAAAATAGCAAATTGATGCAAAAAAATTTTATTAATGGAAATTTCAAAAAAAAATTACATTGTCATCATTCACATCCTCATAGAATATTTGTGAAAAATTATGCAATGATGTCAATTGTACATCATAGCACCAAAGCAAATAATCGTACAGACACACATTCATTTTTATTATTAGTAGAGTACATAGTTATTATAAATGATGAGTTAGAAAATAAAATATGCTGACTAAGAAAGTTAAAAAAAAACATATGATCGTACTTATTATTGAGGCCCATATCTTTATCTTGGAAGAAAAAAAAATTCTTTTTACTTTAATAGAAATTTAATAACAATACTATAAACTGTGATTTTATAGCACTTTCATTAATAATGTTGTAATGAATTACTCTGAAGAAAGCATATGAAGAAACTTTATTATCAACATGTTTATTATTTTAATTTATTTGTTACTCATGACTTAAAAAACCCTTTATGATTTTTATATAAATCAGACTAATTCTATTGATAATAGTGTAGAATTTAAATATAGATAAACTGCTTGGTTTGATGTTTCCTAATTTGATACACTCATGTAACAATAATTTTTGAAGCAGAAGCGTAGCCGAAGACAGCGAAGAGGCTACCTCATGGAAGAAAGCGCTGCCGGGACTGAAAATAAGCGGCCGAGGCAGCAATCGTGACCAAAGATAGGGAAGACACTTTGAATTTTTAACGTGTTTGATTGCCTCCCGGGAGGCATGAGTTACAAGCAGAAGCAACGAGCACAATACAGAAAAAACACAAAATGTAACGAAGAACAGCTGAACCGAAGGAAAATATTTTCCCCTATGTGTTCATATATTATCAGATTTAGACAGGGATTTCCTACACGTGTAAAATTTGGTAACAGTATTTAGGTATCTTCTTGAAGAAATTCTTTAGGGCAGCAGTTTTTTATCCCTTCACTCGGGTAGTAGGAATCTTTGGCGAAAGCAATCTTACAGAACTTTCTGTTGCATTAACCAAATAGAAAAAGTGGAATGAGATCAAGAAATAAGAGAATATTTTAGAATGAAGTAGACATGGACTAAATTAAACTCAAGGTTAGGAAATTAATTCAGTTTAAAGTAGATTTTAAAACTTTCTTACATATTTACATAGAATAAAAATAGGCATCTTGGCAAGACTATTTTAAAATCTTAATTAAATAAAAATAAAATCATTTTAAAATTTAAAAACAATTGCTTTTAAGGATAATATTTTTATTTCAGCAAAAATTTTTAGAATTTTGGCAATTTTGAAAAAAAAAGAAAGCTCAGTTTTTGACAAATAGTTTAATTGTTGAAGCGAAATTCAAATCTGTTTCTTGATCAGTGAAATATATCTCATGATTTTCTTCCAATAATTTATAAAAAGAAATAGGATGCGCAGAAATCCTATTATTTCATAGAATTGTGGTTTTAAACAATAATTTAATCACATTAAAAACTTAAATTTTATGGCAGTGTTAAGAATCAAAGATTCCACCGCTCATCAGGTGCTCGATGACCTGTTGGACAGAACTACTGGCCGAATTGTAGTTTTTTGAAAGTATTGAGGTCGAGTCTCAAAATATTTAAATATTTTTTTATATTTTCTTTCTTATCTTCATTTAAAAATACAAATTCACTATTAGTCTCAAATACCCCAAAAAATATAAGAAAAAAAAAGAAAATATTTCTATGAAAAATTGATAGATTTATTTGCAATTTTTAGTGCCAATTTCATGCACAGGTGCAAAAATCCTTTTATTTCATAGAATTGTGGTTTCACACCAAGATTTCATTACACTAAAAACTTTAAATTTATGGTAGTGTTAAGAATCAAAGATTCTTAAGCTCTTCAGATGCTAGGTGGCCAGATGGTCAGAACGACTGGCCTAATTGTAGTTTTTTGATGGTCTTGAGTTCGAGTCTCAAAATATTTAAATATTCTTTATATTTTGTTATTTTAGAACTTATTTTCAAATACAATTTCTTTCTTAAATGTGAAATACCGCTCAAAAATTGATTCAAAATACAAAATATCTCTTTCAAAAATTAATATATATATTTGCAATTTTCAGTGTCAAGTTCATGCACATGCAAATAAATCCTTTTATTTCATATCATTGCAGTTTTAGAAAAAGATTTCATTACTCTACAAACTTAAAATTTGTGGTAGTGTTAAGAATCAAAGATTTCTCAGCTCTTCCGGTGCTAGGAGGCCTGGTGTATAGAGCGACAGGCTGAAATCTATTTTATTGATGGTCTTCAGTTCGAGTTGCAAAATATTTAAATAATCCGTACATTTTTTTTATCTTTATTTCCAAATGCAAATTCTCTATTTATTCTCAAATAACCCCAAAAATTTATAAACAAATAAAACATTTCTATGAAATGTTATTAGATTTATTTGCAATTTTTAGTGTCAAGTTCATGCCCATGCGAAGTAATCCTTTTATTTCATAGCATTGTGGTTTCACACCAAGATTTCATTACACTAAAAACTTTAAATTTATGGTAGTGTTAGGAATCAACGATTCTTAAGCTCTTCAGATGCTGGATGACCTGGTGGACAAACCGACTGGCCAAATTGTAGCTTTTTGATGGTCTTGAGTTCGAGTCTCAAAATATTTAAATAATCTTCACATTATTTTAATTTTTATTTCCAAAGACAAATTTTCTATTTAATCTCAAATACCTCCAAAAATATATTAGAAAGAGAAAATATTACTACGAAAAGTTAATAGATTTATTTGCAATTTTTAGTGTCAAGTTCATGCACATGCGTAGTAATGCTTTTATTTCATAGCGTTGTGATTTTAAACCAAAATTTCATTATGCTAAGAAACTTTAATTTTATGGCAGTGTTAAGATTTAATGAATCGATCGCTCTTCGGATGCCCAGTGGCTTGGTGGACAGAACGACTGGCCAATTTGTAGTTTTTTTATGGTCTTGAGTTCGAGTCTCAAAATATTTAAATATTTTTTTTATATTTTCTTTTTCATCTTTATTTATAAATATAAATTCTCTATTTAATTTCAAATACCCCCAAAAATATATAAGAAAAAGAAAATATTTCTATGAAAAGTTAATAGATTTTTTTGCAATTTTTAGTGTCAAGTTCATGCACATGCGCAGTAATGTTTTTCTTTCATAGCATTGTGGTTTCAGACCAAGATTTCTTTACACTAAAAAATTGAAATTTATGGCAGTGTTAAGAATCAAAGATTTCTCAGTTTTTCAGATGCTGGATCACCTGGTGGACAGAACGACTGGCCGAATTGTAGTTTTTTGATGGTCATGAGCTCGAGTCTCAAAATATATATATATATATATATTATATTATATTTTTTATCATTATTTCCAAATTGAAATTCGCTATTTAATCTCAAATACCCCAAAAAATATATGAAACAAACAAAATATTTCTATGAAAAGTTAATAGATTTATTTGCAATTTTCTGTGTCAAGTTCATGCACATGCGCAGAAATCCTCTTATTTTGTAGCATTGTGGTTTTAAACCAAGATTTCATTACACTAAGAAACTAATTTTATGGCAGTGTTAAGATTTAATGAATCGATCGCTCTTCGGATGCCCAGTGGCTTAGTGGACAGAACGACTGGCCAAATTGTAGTTTTTTTATGGTCTTGAGTTCAAATCTCAAAATATTTACATTTTTTTTATATTTACTTTTTCATCTTTTTTTCTAAATATAAATTCTCTATTTAATTTTAAATACCCCCAAAATATAGGAAAAAAAGAAAATATTTCTATGAAAAGTTAATAGATTTATTTGCAATTTTCTGTGTCAAGTTCATGCACATGTTCAGAAATCCTCTTATTTTATAGCATTGTGGTTTTAAACCAAGATTTCATTACACTAAAAAAACTTTAATTTTATGGCAGTGTTACGATTTAATGAATCGATCGGTCTTCGGATGCCCAGTGGCTTGGTGGACTGAACGACTGGCCAATTTGTAGTTTTTAATGGTCTTGAGTTCGAGTCTCAAAATATTTTAATTTTTTTGATATTTTTTTCATCTTTATTTCTAAATATAAATTCTCTATTTAATTTCAAATACCCCAAAAAATATATAAAAAAAACAAAATATTTCTATGAAAAGTTAATAGATTCATTTGCAATTTTTAGTTTCAAGTTCATGCACATGCACAGAATTCCTTTTATTACATAGCATTGTTGTTTTAGACCAAGATTTCATTACACTAAAAAACTTGAAGATAATGGCAGTGTTAAGAATCAAATATGCCAAAGCTTCAGATGCTAGATGGCCTGGTGGACAGAACGACTGGCCAAACTGTAGTTTTTTGATGGTCTTGAGTTCGAGTCTCAAAATATTTATATATTTTTTTATATTTTCTTTTTCATCTTTCTTTCCAAATTGAAATTCTCTATTTAATATCAAATACCCCAAAAATGTATGAAAGAAAACAAAAAATTTCTATGAAAAGTTAATAGATTTATTTGTTATTTTTAAATTCAAGTTCATGCACATGCGCAGAAATCCTCTTATTTTACAGTATTTTGGTTTCAGACAAAGATTTCATTACACTAAGAAAATTTAATTATATGGCAGTGTTAAGATTTAATGAATCGATAGCTCTTCGGATGCCCAGTGGCTTGGTGGACCGAACGACTGTCCAAATTGTAGTTTTTTTATGGTCTTGAGTTCCAGTCTCAAAATATTTACATTTTTTTTATATTTACTTTTTCATCTTTTTTTCTAAATATAAATTCTCTATTTAATTTTAAATACCCCCAAAAATATAGGAAAAAAAGAAAATATTTCTATGAAAAGTTAATAGATTTATTTGCAATTTTCTGTGTCAAATTCATGCACATGTTCAGAAATCCTCTTATTTTATAGCATTGTGGTTTTAAACCAAGATTTCATTACACTAAGAAACTTTAATTTTATGGCAGTGTTAAGATTTAATGAATCGATCGCTCTTCGGATGACCAGTGGCTTGGTGGACAGAACGACTGTCCAATTTGTAGTTTTTTGATGGTCTTGAGTTCGAGTCTCAAAATATTTAAATATTTTTTTTTATATTTTCTTTTTCATCTTTATTTATAAATATAAATTCT
>JAOUZG010031395.1:11996-36631 GCA_026289955.1 Argiope argentata
AATAAAATTTGCGATTTGTTTCTCCCTGAAAAAAAATTACGAAGGAAAAAATCCTATTTACAAAAACCAATATTGCATGCTTGGTATGATGGTTAATGCATAGTATGTCTCCCAGACGATGCAATACAGTCCGTACAACGCCCAGGCATGCTGAGTATCAAATCACGGATTTGATCTTGAGGAATATTACATCATCTAGTCCATACGGGTGATATCCTTCTATAGAAGGCTTTTGTTTATGATATTCGCATGGCGAGGATGGGCGTGGTCATCCATAAGCATGAATAATGAGCAAATGGAGTCCCGAAACAAACGTACATGTGTTTACAGAATATGTCCCGATAGATTTGGCCTGTCATTCGGCGAGATACGATAGATACGGAGAGCAATGCTCCACCACCGTAACGATGTCTATCAATGATGTTCTCTTGGTTGTAGCGGGGGTCTGGCTGTATTCGTATGAAAGTCCGGGGAGAATCAGACGGCAAGCTAAGTCTAGTCTCGTCGGAAAACATCTCACAACCCCAATGTTGTGGTGTCCACAAGGTATGTTCTCTATTTCAGTGTAACTGCAGGCGATTTTGAGTTGCAGTAAGTGGAACCCATCTGGCAAGCCTACGAACATATACAACAATCTGCCCTATGCGTTTGTACATACTAGTAGGACCCGACTTAGCCTTATTTGCGTCCGGAGAAAAAACTTGTTTGGCGGCCTCCACTGCTTTTCTGTTTTATTTCACTAAAGAAGGAAGCGTAAAATTAACCTTATATTTTATTTGGGGGTCGCTTTTGATGGGGGGGGGTTGATGCTTTTTTTCAGACTCTGCCTGTACTGCTGTACCAATGGTTGAAGAGAGCTGACGAGACAGTTCTTATACTGTCCTCCTTCGATTTCCATTGGCTGTAACTGCTAAATACCAGTCCTCATTCGGCGTTATAACTCGGGAACGATTTTTGCTGCAACATTTACACTTACCAACATCTTGGAATGGTTGTCATGAACTTTAAGCAATTCCTAGTTCGGATACTTTCAAAAGAGTACGACCGCATTCCAGACGGCCTACAAATCTATCAAGTGAAAAAATCATCAAAATGCGTGCTTTGTGTCATAACTATGTGGTTATTGCAATGAAAGTCATATAAAGCGCTTGCGAACCATTTTACTGCTTTGCCCGCATTCCTTATACATCAATCTTTTTCACTCTCATCCGTGTGACGTACTATCATTGTTCTCTGGTGGCTTCCTGCAATTTGCGTATGATTTTTGAAGACGTTTCACGGGCGATATATGTATCTTAGCGTTCAGTTCCCGCATCACTCAGAATTATCCTTAATTTATGGACCTGAGAATAAAATCAGAAATCTAAGCATACAATAAGGCAGTGCACGATCATTCAAATTAGGAATGAAAGATTGATGTATTTTCATGAAAAAAAAATTCTGAATTTTTTGTTATATTAGGAATATTTGGTACAATTGAAGATTCATTTTTCAAAAGAAAATTATTCAGTAACATTGCAAAGTCTTATTATAAAAGCAATTGTCTCCAATTTCAGAAAAGTCCTGATACATGAAAACATTGTTTCCTCCCCCCCCCAAAAAAAACCCTCAAATACTTACTAAAAGGAATTTTTTTTTCCTTTGTACTGTTAATAAGCAGATTTTCGGAGTAACATGGGAAATACACGCTTCCTTCCGGGGAGAGAAGAGGTGTCATTTCACTGTAAAAAAAGAATAAAAATTTGAAAAATAAGAACTTAAAAAACGTGACAATTTTATAAGAAATCTAAATTGTGAGTGAATCCATGAGTGATTTACGGACTCGAAAATTGAAATAAATTCCCCCAAACATGCTTGACAAATATTTTGAAATGCCGGGAACCATCTCATAATAAATGTACATTATTCTACGAAATTGCCCCAAATATTAAAATTAAAATAA
The DNA here is from genome assembly GCA_026289955.1 of Argiope argentata. Classification (NCBI taxonomy): domain Eukaryota; kingdom Metazoa; phylum Arthropoda; class Arachnida; order Araneae; family Araneidae; genus Argiope; species Argiope argentata. The sequence continues at coordinate 13,939 of JAOUZG010031395.1, forward strand.
ATGTATGCACTACCAAAAAGAAAATGGAATTTCTTTACCTATTACCATCCTTTTACGGCTTTGCGATTCATCTTCTGCATTGTTTTACGTGCAATTGAAAGGCCATGTTTGTATTTGCGGGCCTTTTTGAAAAGAACGCAATGCTGTTTTGATACAGGTTTTATAATTTCAAACCATGATCAGGGGATTCTTGAACTGGCCCTTATTTCTCCAGCTGTAGAGTATTTGCTTTAGTGAAAATGATGGTGATCTAGTTCCGCTTGCAAAATGGTTTTTCTTAGAAATTGAGAATCCAGCTGGAAGCCTTCGGTTCATTAATTGAGACTTAGCGCCCAAGTTATTGCGACCACAATTACACAAAATAAATGACTCTACAGCAAATTTGGCAGTAATTTAAAGATTGTTAGCCTCTTATTGTTCTTTGAAATCAAGTTCAAGCTTGTATTGATCTTAGAAGATATTTTGAGTATTTCAGAAATCTACATTTATGGTAAAGAATGTCCTCTCACTTTACGTGGCGCTATCTCAAAATAACATAAATTTGAAAACTAAAGGTCCTCTGCTGGATGACCTTTAGTTTATCAATTTATAATTATAATTTACAAATTTATATTATTTTCAAACGGTATGCAAAATTTAATACAAGCCATACTTATGTGATTAATATTTTTTAAGGAAAACGTGAACGAAACGTTAAGAGCCATCTTATTTTAAACAAATATATGCTATGTATCTTCTTGAATTATGGTTAAACAGCCGATATCTTCTCCTTCAGGGAGCAAATATGCACATAAAATTGCAAAAGCCGACGTCCTTTCTCAAGAGTAGCTGGTCCTGGGCTCGAGTCCCCGTTCGGGCATGGTTGTTCTTTATCTGTTCTATCTGTGGTAAGTTTAAATGTGCCCCTACACTGTGAAAAATGGCTGTGCAAGGGAATGAGATGCGTGAGTAGTTGTTCTGAATGTGATGTCTTTATCTAACGTGTTGTCTACCTCTATAAGCCCCGTGTGATAGTGATATAGGGGGATTTCTAAATGTTCAATTAAAAAAATTTGCAAAAAGGCTCTGATTGACATTAATGAATATACTTTATGCTTTTTGTATCAATAAATGCTGTTATGATAATATTAATATTCAACGTTTTTATACAGTCTCCTGAAACTAATAATTATAGTTAGTCAAATATCATTCATAAAATAAGATAGATACACTAAGAAAAACACTCCGCACTTTTGCTTTTAAAACACTGAATAATAAAACTTTGTACATATTTTAGATCAGTGAAAAGATTCAAAATTTAAATTAGACATGTTTTTAATGTCTCGAAATCTCAAATAAATGAAAGTTAACTAAAATAAAATTATGGATTGCATTGAAATCTTGAGAAACTATACCATTACCAATGTCCTTACACATTTGTAATTATACTCACACATACAAACTGTCTGAATGAAAAAATATCTACTCATTTATTTAATCTAACCTATTCATTTTTTCATGATGGTACATTACAATTCTTATGCACAAATCTGCCAAGCATTGCTCGTCGAATGCTTCCTCGAGAGCAATTATAAATCACAACGGAAAAATTGTTTTGGCATCTAAAAACTAAAGTTCGCTTAATTCGCCTGTATATTTTTAGTTTAGATTATGATGTAGACTTGCACACTACTTACTTGTTTAGAATTCGATAACATCACCAACCCACACTTTTTGTAGTTCTCCATAAGCATAATCTAGACCAAAAAGCAACCGTATTACCTGTTTCAGTCATCAGACATACCGGCATTTATTTCCAATTTGAATAAAGCAGAATTTGATATTAATTCAGCCATTTAGACAAATAAAAAACATCAAACTGCGACGCTTAAGGGTGTTTTTTACACGCATAATTTTACCATGCTTCGACCCAGAAAATTCATATTTTTAAGGGTGTATGAAATATAGCATTCGATGTAATAAGAATATTTCAAGTCGAAATATTTTTTTAACAGGAACTGACAATATTTGAAAAGCAGGAAAATCTAAAAGTTCCTTGATCACCCATGTATGTGGCCAAATGCACCTCTCTTTGTCCAGTATTTTACACTTAAATTATTCATTTTTCCCCGTTTCATTTTATCTCCTTCAAGGATATTCACTCACTTTCTTAAATAATAGGATTTCATTCCCACCAAATATACTATGACTGTTGGATAAATGATAGTGAAAACCACCACACTAAAAATTTCTATATATTCTTGTTAAGTTTACCTTTTTGAACTATAACTTTGCCTATTGTACTTGATTGGGGTGAGGCTATCTTTCTTGAGATTTAGGCATAAATTTTCCTTTTTTTTTCATTTCTAATCTAAATTTTTTGAAGGAAAAATTGACCGTTTTTTCTTTATTAGATGAATGAACGCCTGACGTTTCTTTCTTTTCGTAATTTAATTGCCCGCAAGTCGGAAACCATCCTTAATATTTTCTTCATCGCCTTAATCTGTGACATTACTATCCCGTCAGACATAATGATAGTGTTGGATATTTCCTAACTGAATAAGTCATTTTTACATCATTCACATAGCAAACAAATACTGTTCCGGTTTGGTCATAGGTTTTCGATCCATCAAACAGACACAGGAAGCATGGGAAAGGCTGGTGAATACCTACCAAATGCTGCATTTGATCGTAAACAATTTTACATAAAAATTCAACTTAGCAATAATTCAGTTTTGTATCAAATACGGCAAATGAAAACTTGGAGTTGCTTACATTCTAACATTTGATATTGTAATCAATGAAGTGAATACATTGTGATCTGTGATCGGTAAGTTTTTCTCAGCCCTTTCAGTCAAACTACTTCCTTTAGAGCCAGGTACTTAAAACACACTTGAGAAAAATAACAATTATTTATTTATTATGTCCGGTTATAGTTTTCCCAAAGATGAAATAAGGAAAATCAGCTAAAAAAATAAAAGAGATGGACCAAAATGTTCAATCACCATAACCATTTCATACGCTATACTCTAATTAAACAAGTAATATATAATAAATTAAGTCAATTCCTAGTTAGGTCAACAAAGAAAATTTTTATTTTAGTCACTTCTTATTAAATAATTATAATTAATATAAATAATTTATCAAAAAATGATTGATTTTCGCCAGAATTCAAATCGCGCTCTTCACCTTCATGAGAAAAATATTTAAATCCTCACATTTGACCGATTCATCTACTGCCTGTCTATTGCCATTTTCATTGCAAACTGCTAAAACTCTATTTAAAGTATTAAAAATTAATTAAATTTATTAATGAATGATTATTTGAATATATATATATATATATATATATATATATATATATATAAATATATATATATATATATATATATATATATTAACATTGAGTGTCCTCTACTAAAAGTTTAAAAAAATGAGTTTAAAATTGAGTGGAGGAATAAAAAGTATTTTATTAACGATTAAAAATTTGAAGATAGGTAGAGTTTGAACTAATAGTAGGAATTGAAAAAAGAAAAAGCTATATAGGGTGATTTATAAAACAGATCAAGACCTTTGCGATCCAAATTTTATGCTTGCCATGGTCTGAAAAAGGATTTGTTCTAAAAAGGAAAACTGTATCCTCAGATCCCTTCCCTATCGAGCGTTTTTAACAGCCTTTTTATTAAATTTGTCTTTTTTTGTAGATTAAGTTTTATTTCACCGTTACTTAATTCTGAACATTTATATGTTAATATTTGGTATTTTAGGGCGAATTAATTTTCCGGTAGCATCAAACTTTTTCAAGTCACGGAAAGTTCGTTATTTCAGTCGCAAATATCTCTGCTATTTTTACGAGTAAAACTGTTTTCTGTATTCTTAATAGGGTATAACACGATTAAAAACACTAACATTTTGACAACTGCACTTTTTCAGCGATATACTGAAAAGGAATTTACCAATCGTCTTGTATATCTGCACTTCCACAAGCATTTGGTTTCAGCAATCCGATAACAAAAAAGTATTTTTAGAAGTCAGAGCTGTAAAGTTGAATGTGTGAAACCTTTCGCAAGCGTTGACTTTACATTAAATTAAAAACGTAGATACAAGAAAAGAAGACAATACCAAACTTTCAATTCAAATAACCTTTCATATTTTTAAATCATAGAACGTGTAAATTTACCTCTGAGTTTCGATGCTCCAAGTCCATTCTTCCCAAAACTCTTTCGTGATATTGTCTTTGAGATATATCTCGTTAATTGCAGTCAAAACTTCCCAAAACGAGTCGTTAGCCTGCAACCTGAATTTGGGAATTTGTAAGTAAACATTAAATAATAAATGCAGCTTCTGTAGTATGAATTTTTGAACTGAGTCGAAGAAAAACCGATTAATTCATTCAAATACTTGTTTTTCAGTCTTACCAAATCACAATTCCAATTTTTAATGCTTTCCATATTATTAGTTTAACAACCTCAAAAGTCAATAATTTGGAAAAACAAACTGATCATCAAAGGCCGATGACTTCGGGGATATTTGAATCTTCCTAACAGAACTTTTTGGGCACAAAGTCATTTCCAAAGAAAATTTTAAGCTGAAGTTAAAACTCATTTCGAACAGTAATTGAAGATAACAAAGATAACAGCAGTAAAAATTTCAGTCTTTTGCCAATTACAGAAAGGTTCTAATTTTTGCCGAAATTAAGAATTGCATTCAGATGGTAAAAGATTTATTTAGTTTTTTTTACATTTTTTCAGTAATGATATTTAGTATTTCTGAATTAGCAACACGTAATGACTGAAGACGATTTTTTAAGCATAAAAACCATAATTAGGACCATTTTAATGATGGATAAAAGAAAATTTGAACGGAAAATTTCTGTTTGAAAAATGTTTGGAAATATATCGAATGGTTATCCATCGGAATTTATTCATTTATAAAAATGTAAAAAATTAGATCGGGATGTTACAAACAGTGCTTATTGACAAACATTTGTTGATGCTACTAAAGTTTATATAAAAACTCTATCCCGGAAAGAAATGGTTGTTCCTACAAGAATTCTACACAGTCGCATAGAACCAAATCAGCACAAGCCCGATTCAACTCTCTGATTTTTATCAAGCAAGAAGGATAGCCATCCTTACTGGTTCTAGATTTTCTCAACGGCATGCTACAGATTTTAGAGATAAAAGCGAATGTTAAACAATGTAGAAATTTATTATTTCATGCTAATTTATCCCAGATCATCCATATTGTGAAAAAGATTAATTATTATGACCTCTCAAAATACAGGAAATTTCTTTAATCGATAATAATGGCGCTCGAAATTGAATTAAATTGCTTCATCTAAACTTTCAAATGTGGTGCTGATCATATTGGTGTATGTATTACATGTTGTTATAATTTGTAATTAATTCAATATTTGTACTAATGTAGAGCAGCGCTCCGTAATTAATTTAGAAACTTAGATGCAACATTGAACGAGTCATTTATAAAACAGCTGTTCAAAGTTCATTTTAAATGCTCCTACACTTTAAACAGTTGGCCAAAAAGAAGTATTGAGAGAAAAAAAATACAAACCACGATATTCGATGGATCAGCCTTGCAAAAGGAAGGGTTGATCCTACAAACTTCCGTGACGTTCTCCGGAGTTTGGCACAGATCTGGATATTCGGAGCAAAACTTGCTTCTTTTGATGCTGAAAATAAAGAATGAATACACATTACAAAGTGCTCGTTCTTTACTATTCAGTCTGTGTTATAGCAGAACTCTCCCCATCAGTACTACATTAAACTGATATTAAGTGGTGATTTTGAGCTGTTTCTATTGGTGTGGATTTCTAATTCTCGCAATCACATCAGAGAAATTGCATTCGAAATTGAAATTAGGAAAGGTAATCTGCTAGAAGCCGTCGTCTCCCTCAGTATGATGAAACTATTGAAAAAAGAATTCAACAGGATTTTAGAGAGAGGACCCTCGTTTTTGATACTGTGAAAAGAGCACCTGTCTCTCCACACAACTGCACTGACAGATGACCTACCATTCCAGCTACGTAATAATTAGGAAGTAAATGAAGATGACATGTCTACAAAACGGTACTAATGTTAAATTAAAAAAATGGTATTATATTCTAATTATTATATAAAGTAGGGAAAAATGTTTTCCGCATGAAGCTCTGATTGTTAATGAAAGTTTAATTTTTGAAACGAAATATTTTGTTATAAAAATAAAAATTTGAAAATTAGTTTAACACAATTTTAACTATTGTTATGAAAAATTCTCATCTGCGGGTTCCCTTTTTTATGAAAGGCGTATGCTGTGAAGGAGCAATCAGCTGGCCGCAGTAGAAATCATTAACGTTTATTTGCACAAAGACACCAACAGAAAGACGACAAATATGCACAGCCGAGACAAACACAGAACAGCACGCAGATCCCCACTACAGCATATAGTAGGCCGCAAGTAGTAATCGACTACAACTCTCAAAGCACAGACAGAACCCCTATCCCTGAGAGCTTTCCTCTACGGTCTCCAGGCGGCTGAATTTATCAGTGTCTCCTCACTACCACATACTGGCTACCCCACACTCTATTCTTCGCTCTTTCCACAGCAGTCAACAGGAATCCATCGTTGCTATGCTATCGTCTCGAATACTCGTTACTTGTCTTCTACTCCAACCGCTTCTGGTTCAATTCAATTCATATATACACACCTTCAGTCAACCAGAATATTATAGTTCCCTGGAGACGAGCCGAGAACCTTCTAGGTCAATCAGGGTGCATCTTGGTTTCTATTGGATGGATCTGGAAAATTGTTGAAGTTTCCAGTATTATCCGTTTTATCGCCAAATTCGCAAACCGCCTAATGGTTGCCAAGCCTTAACTTCATTAGCGCGGTACCCTTTCAGCAAGCAACAGTGTTGATCGTAAAAAGGACTTTCTTACAATGGCACTGTTCATTCTGGGAAGCAAAATTCAAGATTTGTAACACTATTATTCACGAATATTATAAAAGGAAACTATGCAGAAACTTGCATAAGTATATTGGAAGAATAAAAAATGTCACTAATAATTAATTAAAAATTTTCCGTCAGGTAATCCAGTAGTACCTGGAATACCTTACGGAATATCCTTTTCATGCTAATTAACTTGCATTTAATCAGACCAATGTGTCTTTCTTTGGACTTTATCACATTTCCCAAACGCTGTGGCATAACTAACCAGAAGTGTTTTTATCGTTTCTGGTGAAATAGTTCTCCAAATATCTTGAATGGCGCTCTTCACTTCAACATTGTTGATTGTGTCGTATTTTTTTTAGTTCATGACTGAATTCTTCCCGTAACTGATCTATAGGGATTAAATCAGTAGACTGGGGAGGGATATGAAACTGTTGTTTAATGTGATAGATACATTACTCCTAATAAATTGTGGAGGTGCGGCTAGGATCATTGTACTGTTGAAAAGTAAAGTTAGCTCCAAGGAAAAATTTTTCTGCATTTGTTAAAATGTTTTGTTCTAGAATGTCAAGATACATGTACTCATCCATAAAACAAAAAGTTTCGAAACCAGCAGCACTTATGCATCGCTTTACCATGTTTCTTCCCTTCCCGTGCTACACAGTTGCACATAATTCTTAATTAACAAATGCTGCTTTGGCTTTTCTTAGTTGAGGGATGGAGAACCATTGGCACGTGCCATTGATGGTTCAGGACCCAATATTTTATAGGTTTTGGTTTTAAAAGAATTTTTTCAATAACTGATGGTGCCTGAAATATGGTGTGAAAAATAAAAAAAGATTTTATTAGTTTATTTTAAACAGACTTAGCATTCAATTCTTGAACTCCATTGCCTTGTTCACCAACAAGCCTTTAATTCTAAGTGTGTTTTAACACCTCTTGGTATTGTAATGGCGTTAGTCACAAAAATAGTCAGCCTCCTGTCATCACCTGATTTAATAAGCGAAAGTTTGATATGTAATTGATTAAATTTTGGTGTTTAATGAATGAATAGTTTGATCTCCTGCGCATCGGAACTGAAAATATAGCAGATGCATATAAGGAGCAGTTCTTCAACGGTTGTTAAAACTTTCGGTTTGATTGCGATTCATATAGAGAGGGGATCCTGCTTTTACTATTGCACATCACACCGGCTCTAAGGCATTATGGTCTGGGGTACCATTACCTTTCATAGTCCAACCCTTTGATCGTCAGAAATACAGTTACTGCACAGCGGTACGTCGACGACATCTTAAGACCTGTTTTGATTCCGTTCCTTTTGCAGTACCCTCGGCTGGTATTTTAGCAGGACATTCATTTTCATCATTTCAGCATTTCTGTAAATATTTGAACTTAATTCTAAATAAAATTTAAGAAATTTAGACTATAATATTAAATCAAAAAATTTAGTGCCTCTTTAAAAATTGGAAATTTTTGTAATTTGTTCCTTTTGGTTTTTCCATTTCAAAAGGTTTCCGACCCCTGTTCTAGGTCATCATTCCTTTTCGGTATGTCTGGCGTCATATTTGATGGTATTTGTTATTGCTGGATTAAAATGGTCATTTATTATGGGGAAGAAATTTTATGCACGTTTGTTAAAGTATACTCCTGTTGTTTGTATTTTTTAGTTCTTCGGGAATTTACTTGTAGCTAACGAATCACCCCTTAATTATTTCACGTGTAACTCTTTTTCGATAGAATGTTACTTGTAAATGGAATAATTTTGAAGAATTGAAATTCTTGGAGGTACAGTGTTATTATTTTCCCTACATTTCCTCCACAGATACAAAATGTACATTTTTCAAATAGGTTTGAGAACTGAGATCTAAAATGTGGATGTTTTGAAGTACTTATATAAATGAGCAATCTTTTCAATTGAGATGAAATAAGCTCAATGTTAGATTTGGAATTACCGATATTCTCTTTGCGCTATTTTGGAATTAATACTATTGACAATTTTATTTCCTGAAATATGAATGAGAATACCTGAGGAGGCTTCGTGCAGAGAAAGAAGCATTGATATCAATTTGTCCTTTTTTTTAATGTTACTTTTTAATAAAGTAACATTTCTTCAAAGAAAAACATTTGTTTACTTATAAATCTTGTTTATTTTAGCCAGCTAACACACGAATTTGATATCTTTGCTATAAATAGTAAGAATAATTCATGGAAAAGCGTAGTATTTTAAAATTCAATTGGAGCGAGAATTTATTTAAATTCTTGAATTCATGGGCCAAGAATTCGTTTGATGAAACCTATAATTTGTTGTCAATTAACTATGTATTCCACTGTTTTTTATTATACATAAGTTAAGGATTTTGAACAAAGGATACAAGGAATATGGTTAGGGTCCCCCGGCGCCATCCCCAATCGGCAAAACTTGAAGTCCAGAGTTACGTAGTTTGTTCTGAAGTGCGGGAAATTTTCCGGAAAGAGCTTTAAGTAGTAATGAGCTCAATGGCAGCTCGACCATTGAGGTTGCTTGAATGAAGGCGGGCGTGTCAGATAGCAGTTTCTCTGTACGTTGTAGGTGCGGCTTGAGGCGAGGTGAGTTCTCTCAAGATTCCTCCAGAGAGGGTGCGTGAAGGATGGCGTATGAAGGATTGAGGGATTAACCAATTAAATACCGAGAAAGCTCATGGGAATTTTTGAAGAAAAATCTGATTTTTGATATGGTTTGGGACGAACAAAAATGGGGTGATAATGCAAATTAGACAAAAAATTAAAGTTAAAACTTGAGTAAAATAAATCTGGGTCTCCTGCTGTTAGGGTTTCCTGTGTAATTTTCTATTTCTTCTATAGCTGGTTATCAATATTTTCGAGGTCAGTGAAGAATTTAGTGGCGATTTTTTTGATAAAATCTCTTAATGATGGAAGATTTAGAGCGTGTCGGATATCGTCGTTCCTCATGAACCATCTTGATTTTGTGATTTGTCTGAGAATAATGTTTTGGCACCTGTCAATGATATTAAGATTACTTCTTCCAGCATATGCCCAAACAGGGCTTGCATATGTTAAAACAGGTCTGAGAATAGCAGCATAAATAAGATATTTATTTTCCCTGCACATTTCTGAATTCCGAGCTATTAGGGGGTAAAGCTTACGCGAATTATCTCGGAATTTGGATTTAATAAAATTAATGTGGGCTTTCCAGGTTAAACTTTTATCCATAATAATGCCAAGGTATTTTGCTTCCAAAGACCAGTAGACTATAGTGTTATTAATTTTAATGTTGAATTTTGATTTTTTTATTTCTCTTCGTGAGGAAAACGGCCTTTGTTTCCGATGCGTTTATGGCGATTTTCCACTCGTTGAACCAGCCTTCAAGGCTTTGTATATGCTTGTTTAGTGCAGGAGCTTTGTACTAAGGTTTCCGCTTTATCAGTGTTTGAATATGCTTTGCCGGCTTGCCCGTTAAGGGCTGAAATCTTTGTGTGTTTTTTCCTCATGTTTTTTGATATTTTCCAGAGTGAGTTGTTATTAGGTTGTAGAGTTGTTAGTTTACCATTCCAATCGTTTTGGATAGCAAGTTTTTTTTAGTTTTTTCCTTTTTTCTTTTTAGTTGATTGTATTGTTTCTTGTGAGCTGGATCGAGAGTGGATTGACATTTTTTCCTAGCTGCATTACGGAGTTTGAAAAGTTTTTTAACTTCGTTGTTAATGTATTGTCAATTGATTTGGAATTTTTATTAAAAGAGTTGATAATTGAATTTGAAAAGTCAGAAATTAAATTTTCTAATTCATGAGTGATTTTTGCGGTTGAGTTTAGATCTGTATTGTTTAAAATATCTTTTTTGGGTTTTTCCAGTTTGTTTTAATTTTATGTTATTAGTGGGGTTTTTAAAGTTAAAGTATAAATTTAAAATAACTGAGTTGTGATCTGAACTAAGTTACGGTACCGACGAGATATCATAGGGAAATAAAATGTTTTTAGTTATTGCGAGGTCGATAAAAGAAGAGGAATAGATGTCGAATCTTGTGGGGGGCAAAGATTTTAAGGTTATTTTTATCAGCGAATTCATTTAAGTTTTTACCTCTAGCTGTGTTTTTGTTTGAGCCCCAGCTGACGTGATGTGAGTTGAAGTCTCCAGCGAGTAAACATTGATTTTCTAATATTAAGATGTTTTTTAGGTCCAGAATAAAGTCCTTTTTGTCTGAACATGGGGGAATATAAACTGATGCAATTAGGAAAGGTGAATAATTTTCAATGTTGAGAGAAATAATTGTGGCTTCAATTTGATTAAGTTGTGTGGTAGGAATTTCATGATGAAGCAGGGTATTTTTGATTAGAACAGCTGTACCACCGCTTGGTTTTATGGGATCTTGAGTTTGCCTTTAATTGACGTATGAGGAATAATTGGAAATTTTAATTAATTGAGTAGGTCTCAGGGGGCTCTTAAATAAGTATAATATCAGGACTGTGCGTTTTTATAAAGTCCCGCAACTCGTAGGTGCAAGAATTAATGCCGTTGGCATTCCAGAACATTATTCTAAGACTAGGAGTAAAGAAGACTATGGATTTAGAGTGGCTTGCAGAACAATTTCAATTTGATTTTGTGGAGAATTTGCTTGTTTAAGGTTTCTCAACATTGATAAAAGTTGGGGGAGTCTTTTAAAAGGTTGCTCAGGGTCACCAGTGAATGGTTTAGTTCAATAATTTTCTGGATTGATATGACGTCTTGCAGCTCCTTGACGGTCTTCATAAGTGGCGCCATCTGTTGAGGAGTAGAGTAGTTTGAAGTTTGAGTTGGTGGTATTGGGATATTTTGATCTTGATTGTTTGCAACTTTTGCATAGAATCTGGAGTCTGTAAAATTGCTATTGAAGTTCGTGATGGTCTGTCGAGGTTGAGGGGGCTTCATTTTTGGGAATTTTTCACATCCACGCCATGAGGCGCCATGTCCGTATTGGCCGCAGTTGGTGCATTTAGGTTGCTCGATTTTTTCTGTAATGGAGCACTCTCTTGTTTTGTGTTCTTTCCCACACTTTAAGCAACTAAAAGTTCCTCCGCAAGTGACCGAGCTGTGGTGGAAGTAGTTGCAGTTCCAGCACTGAGTAAACCCTGAGCGCTTTTGGAAACTTTCAATCTTTACTTTTAGGTATAATAGGGATTTTATGTAATAGATTTTACTTAGGGTATGATTGCGACTTAACTGAACAAAAAATATAGGGAGGGATTGTTTCGAGCGCTGCTGTGTTAGTCGAGTTACTTTCTCAACACTTCTTTCGTTGAGTTCTTTTTTAATATCATCTATGTTTGTATTTATTAGGTGACCAACTTTTAAGGGCCGTTCATCTCTGGGGTGATAGTGTTGTAATTTCTTTTCAATTAGTAATTTGGTTATGCTTCTATAATCATTTTCATCTTATGGGGTTATTCTAATATATCCGTTTGCATGGGAGTTACTAGTGCCTGGGAATTTTCTATTTAGCTCTTGAAGAATTAAGTTATACTTATTCTTTTTAGGTATGAGAAACTCGATTCGCAAAAAATAAAATAGGTTAGTAATTTTTTTTTTGTGAGCAAAGTTTCAACTTACTTACGACGTCACTTTCAGCGAACGAATTGTTGCCCAGGTTGGAATTCTTTTAGTTTTCCTTCCGAACATTTACCTATATTTTAAATTCACAGAAAGAAAAGCGACTTTATCTGATATTATTATACTTAATTAAAATTAGAGGGAGTTTTTTTTTATTTTTTCCTACTGTGGGAGGATGAAATGGCACTATAGAAAAGCTTTCTAATCTCTGAACATGCAATATGGATAATAAAGTCACTTGCCAACCTCTTAACTTTGGAATGGCTGATACAATATTCACAGAAATGGTTTCTATTTAAAGTAGAAATACGCTACCGAATGGCACCGAGTGCGGCGCCACCTAGTGGAAAACTAAGTGGATAGAAATTGTATCAGGGAACGGTCGAAACGCGCATTATATTTTTCACAATTTCTTATACTGGGAAGTAATAAAATGATAAGAGAAATTAAAAGATAAGTAATTGTAACAATATAACTTTATTTGAGATCTTCATCCTTCTCACCGTCATCTGCAATGTATTTAGGGATCCTCGTTTGAACACTCTAGAGCAAAGAGGGTGTAGCCATAGAACCCAGTAACGAGTTCTTTCCTAAAAGCAAAAGATCGTCGGCCAACCATTGGCCACACATCGCAACACAGAATGTGCGACGTCGGAAGCCGATGTCGCGCCAACATTGGTCTTGTCCCACGGCGGAACGCCGGGCGATGATCGCGCCGACTTCTTTTCGATGAAGTTTCCGATCGTTTCCCGACGTGCTTTCTCATGGCCGACGTCATTCCAATCATTCCCCGATGTGTTTTATCAATGGGCGACCTAATGACAACCAATTCCCAATGTATTTTAGCAATGGGCGACCCAAAACCAACCATTTCCCGATGTATATTAGCAATGGGCGATACGTTACCAACGTTTTCCCAATGCTTTTTAGCAATGGTAGGCCAAATATCAATCATTGGGCGATTTATTACTGAACACTTGCCGCATCAAATTGAAATATTAGTTTATTGGTTATTTAGTTTCCTTAAACCTTATGATTTAGTGTTATAATAGTTAAAATTATTGTCCTTTCATATTTTTTCAAACGAATGAAAATAAGAAATATTTTAAGTAGTTTACTTTTCTTTTTTTCTTATAAATATTTTTGTTTGCTATTTATTTTGATAAATTTAAAATTCCATAAAACACTTGCTTTTCATAGAATGATATGTTTCATTATTTTAATTTTAACTCTTTGACTTTCTTAATTATTATTGTAGCATATTATTTTACCACAATCTTACTCCATAAATTTTCAAATTACATTTTTTTTACTGCTCTAAGGAAAATAAACAAATGTTAAAATTATCTGAAATAGTTTTAAATTTGATCACTTGTCCATCTTATTTTTAATAATATAATCTTATATCTCTATATAAGGTTAGTTTCTTTCATTTATATTTCCTATTTATTTTCATTTTTAAATGCATGGGAAAAAATACTAACTTAATCATAGTTTCAATTGTATAATTAATCAATATAATTTTTATATATATGCTATTAAATTTTTAATATTGCCTATACCATTTGTTAATTTTAAAAGTTATTTCATGAAAATTCAAAGCATATTATTCTTATATAATTCTATTTTCTATATAAAACTATATAATTCTAATTTAAAATATTATATAGCTCTATATAATATATATAGAACTATATATATATTCTTATAGTTTGCTATAAGCTTTTATATTGTTTAATGTTAGCAATAAGCAAAGAATTACTAAAATAAAATGAATAAAACACAAATTCCTATTTTAACATATTTTGAACATCGACCACACTTATTTTTACTGCATTGGTTCAAAATTGTTAAAAAAAATTATAGCATTCCTATTATGTGTTTCTCCAATAGACAATATTTTTGCAAGCACAATTTAACAAGTAACTTTAAATATCTTTTCTTGATCTATGTATAGTAAGGTTTGGTTTTGTGACGAAAGATCCAAATTTGTTCTACTACAAATTCTGAATATTATACAAAAATTCCATACATAAAATGCAACACTTCTTTCATTTATATGAAACTCCTATTAACTTACATACTTTATGTTGAAGAAACTTTATACCTCATTATAAATGTTAGTGCTAGGTAGTGTCTAATAGACATTTTACAAATAAAAAAATTATTTAAAATTTGTAATATTTTTATTTATTTATTATAATTTTAAACTTGGTTTTTTAGCACAAGAACCAAATTTGGTCTATGATTAACTCTAACATTTCATGAAAATTCTAAACTAATGCCTAATTCCAAACAAACACTTTCAATTATACAAAATTATTTCTGAAAAATGTTTAAAAATATGTATATTATTTTCCCTTTTTAATTTTTGGAGAAAGGAAAAAAAAACAATTTATTTAAAAAGACCTTTATTAAATAAAATTTCACAAATACAAAGTAAAATGATATAGTTACTTCACATTTTAGGCTAAATTTTCAGTAATGAACTTGTACACCCAAGCAGCATCCTGAAACTGACTCGATGACTATCTTGAATAAATAAATAATATTTTCTCATCATTTATAAACAAAATTTATTTAATTTTTTTAAAAAAATACTTATAATACTTGAAAGCATTTGAGATTTCTGCAAATTTATATAAATACCACACAATTTATGTAAATATTATGTATATGTATAACAATTATCTGCTATATATAAGAAACCTTTCTTTAGATGCACTTTTCCTTTTTGGTCGCCTTTCATGAGCCTAGAAAATAATTATTGAGTTTTCCCTTTTATTAAAAAAAAGTACATATAAAATATTTGATAGTTGGAGAAAAGCATTTAGCAAGTAAAAGTCTTATAGAACTTCATAAACTAATATCTGAAACTAATGGGAGTAAAATTTGCGACTATTTTATGAAATAATTAGAAACTATTCATATAAAAGTATTAAAAAATGCCTGCATTATCTCAAGTTTTAAAGAAATTTCTGTTTTGAAGTTTACAGTAAATATATTTAAATATATTCTGCTAAGCCTTTTAAATCTCATGTCAAACTAAAAATAATTATACAAATGTTATTGCAATACCAAAATCTAAAAAAGGATATTTAATACTTTTTAAAACTTCTTTCATTTGATTATTCAAAATTGTGAACAAAAACAAAGAATTTAAATGAAGGGAAAAATTAATTCAGTTAACTAGAATTTTCATTGCTTAAGTTGTTATTCTGGAAAATAGAGGCTGCTACTATAAAATTTATTTAAAATATATAAAGAAAAAAGAAATTTATGCAAAATAAAATTGATTCTTTTCTTATAAATGAAAAAAGCTTTCATATAAAAAAAATGAAATAATCCTACTTGTTGTAATGTAGTAGGCTTGGATAACAATTAAAAATTCCTTATATCTTTTATGCAAAGGCATATTATATTTTGGCCTTTTGTTTATCACATAAGTTTGAAAACTCCATGGCTGCTTCCACTGGGCTGGCAAAATGGAACTGACCTGACTGGAATATCATGGTCAGGAATATTTTCAATTCTAAGCAAGTTCTTAAGGCATAAATTGAATTGAAATCTAACATAGAATTGTTTCAAATTTCCCTCTGCAGTTACAATCAGTAGAAACAATACTCCAGCTCACACATTATAATTATCAATATATTGTGCAAATCATTTGGCCTCTTGTTGACTTCAGGAATAGAATCTCCCACAGTAGTTTTCAAAGAAACAAGGATAAATTTTCCTGTTGCTCATATTTTCTGATTGATTATAGAATTTATTTTACCTCAAATTGCATTTTCAGTTTTGAAGTGCACAAAATTTCCATTCATTGAATAGAAGATGTATTTCATATTTTGTCATTTTTAGAAATTGTATGAAATATGAATTATCGTACATTACCAGCCAGTTTAGGCATTATATTCAATGTCCAGTCATTCTGTTCATAATTTTTAGCAATGCAGATAAAATATTATGTATATGCTTTTCTTCAGGTTAACTTCCCTTTATTAGCAGATCTGATGAACCTACAAAATATATTTCTTAATTAGAATAATGATTGAGCTTTCTCTAATTTTAAAAGTACAATAAATATTTGTTGATGAATGAAGATGTGTAATTAACGTACAAACGTTTTACAGCACTTCATAGGCATGATAATAGTTTTGCTATGATAATGGATTGTAACAAAGAAAAAGAAAAACAACTCAAACTAATGGAAGTAAAATTTGTTATTATTTTACGAAATATGACATAATTATAAACTATTTATATTAGAGTATTCAAAAATGCCTACTTAATCCCAAGTTTTAAAGATTTTTTTCCTAACCTTACAATACGATCGTATTTTAACCGCCTACTTGGCGCTTTTTCCCCAAAAGTCGCCAGCAACGAGCTTGTGCAATCTTTCGGACTCCTCTTTCCAATGCGAAAGCTAAAAAGGGTTGCCATATTACAGAAAACGGGGTTGCCATCTTTGGCGCGTTATCACCTACTGAGCTAAGCTTTTTTTAGCCTCACGTCAAAATAAAAAAAAATTACACAAATTTATTGCCATACCAAAACATAAGAACGTTATTTAATACTTTTTAAAAATCTCTTTCATTTGAAAATGTTAACTGAAAGAAATTCTAAAAGACGAAAAATAACTGCAATAATTTAAGAACACCCAAAATAAAAATATAACAAAAAATAAAATCACTTGAAAAAATACACGCAAGAAAAGAAATGACGATAACTCAATTAACAAAGTTTTAGCACTTAAATGAAGTAGAGTGATTAACAATGGATCGTTAACTCAAATATTTATTAGGCCTAATGGTCGTTTTCACCTAACTCTTATAATATCACTTGCAACTCTTTGTATCAGGTAATCAATAAGTTCGAACAACCTTTACAAAAAAAATCCTTTTTATTCACTACTAGCCGCCTTTGGCGACCAGTCGGTTCGCCAATATTAATGCCGACTAAAGGGTTAAATAATTTTTTATATAACTTGATCTCCTAATAAGTTTTTCAGCAAAATATTTTTAAGCTTCAAATTTCGATAGTCATATAATTCACTTATACTATTATGTAGGCCTTAAGCATCTTTGAAGCCCGCATCTCTCTCTGATTTTCTATCAGTGCACGTACAATTCACTTTTAAATTAAATTGAAAATGATGAAATCAATTAATATAAAGACCTCTTTACTCAATCTAAGCATGTTTTTAAATAAAACTAAGAACTGAAAGCAGACATTGAATTTTTATGTTCAATACAGAAATTGAAACATTATAAATTTTTTTATAATTTATAAGATCTCAAGGAATTATTCAGCAAAAATTTCACAGGTTAATTGAAACCTTCAGTTTTTAATTTTATTTTTAGATGTATATAAATGCTGCCAATAATAACATATTTTTAGGTTTATAAACATATATAAAAAAATTATGGTTTAAATTCTTTTGGTCTTATAGATTCATATTTGTAAAATATTCTTAATATTTCAACTTCTAAATAAATAAATAAGCATTTCTATCTTCTTCAAATCTGGCTGATTTATTCAGTTCTGAATATTGCAAGTTTAGAACAATCATCATTAACTCTGATTGGCTTCTTTGATATCTTGATAAAGTGATCTAAAATCGCCAGTTTTTCTCGAACAGTTATATTGAAATTTTCATAGATCGATCAGATTTGATGATTGATTTAGTTTATTGGAGTACCACTTTTTTATTTTATGGACTTATTGTCTCAAAATATTTTGTTAAATATGATTCACAGATCAGATGATGTATGTAAAAATTTAATTCATCAGCATTTTTTCCCTCAATCTACTAATTATATGTTTCACTTAGACCAATTTCTAAGAGATTTATGTATCTCCCAAAAAAATTAAGAAATTAGATCTTGGACTCCGATTACAGAAGATGCCTTGTAGATGTTAAGCCATATTTGCCTTAAGTAAAACTGTTCAGTTAGATTAGTAATATATGTATAGTAAAATATCATAGAAAACGTTTCCATCCATTTATTTTCCAAAAATATCATGTTTCATATTTGTTTCATTTTATACAGATACGTGCCGAAAATGACATTTTTATATGTTTAATTTGGAATGATAGTTTATTTATTTTTTCTCATTTGAGAACATGAAGAAAGTTTTGATGTCTCCGAATAGTTTTATATGCTTTAACAAATTTTCATTATTGATTATTACATATGCTTGTTTGAAAGAAGATGCATTTTCAAATAGCTGACCTGCTTTTACCAGTATAGCTTTAATATTACGTTTGCTTTGTTGAAAGCAGTTGCGTTTTTATTTCGCATGATTCATTAAAATGCGGAGATAAATTACAATCACGAAGGCGAATTCTTCGATTTGCACAAAATATCTTCTTCTCATAGGTAAAAGTAACAATTCAAAGCATGTCTTATTGTTTTAAAAATTAAAAAAAAAGAATGCAAAAATATTTTTCTACTACTGATTATCAATTGCTTTTTGTTCGTTGTTTCTTTGAAATGACGTCATTTTCAAAGTTCGTTTAAGATTTCTGGCTTTTAAATAATTAATCTCGCTCTCAGAAGATTATCGTTTGGTTCTTTTCTAAAAATTCTTTTTCAGTTTTAACTGTCGCATTTTTGTAATATGTTTTTACTTTGTATTTTTAATTCTTTAATTGAATTAATAATTTTGATACTGCAAACGATCAAGAAAATTTTTCTCTTGCATTTATTGTTTAAAAAATAAAACATTTCTTATTTATTTCATTTCACAAAATCACGTGATAAAAATTATATTTTTCTGTTTTATTTTTTGGTAGTAATTAACTTTTTTTAAATCAGAATTTCTGAAAATGTGATGGCAACATTTTATTAAAAGCTGATTTTTTTTTTTTTTTTTGAGATCCTCGAGAAGATAAAATTTTATTTTTATTTTATGCGAAATAAATTGTTGAAAAAAATACGATTAAATTAAATGTTTAAAAATTCATTTAAAATAGAGTTTTAATTTATATATCAAAATCTTAGTATCATTGAAAAGCTAATTTTTTGAGCTTTAATGTGATGCAAAAATCAATTTCATGCTGTAGTATTTTCGGAAGTTATAGCGAAAAAACGTTAAAATTTGGCTTATTTTTTAATTAATTAAAATGTTAATTAAAAATTCAAAAAAGGGCTCCGAGGTGCACATTCCCGCCCCTCAATGTATAAATATACCAAATTTGGTAGCTGTAGGTCGAACGGTCTGGCCTGTACAGCGCCAACACACACACACACACACATCGTGCTTTATTATAAGTAAAGATTTAGAATAAATACTATACTATTTAAAAAATATACAGTAATAAATATATGTACACTTACCAAGTTTCTTGAAATGATAGTACACGTTGTTGGTTGAATTCCAAAATACAACAAACACCAGGTGAATCATGGGAAATTCCTAAAATATATTCACAAAGTGTCGTCTTTTCCTGATATCGGAGCGAGTAGGGGGCGATTACATTGAGACGACCATTTTCACTAAGTCGGAGTACGAGCTCGCGCCCACCTGAATGCGAGCTTAAGATATTATCGCTAAATATCTGATTAGAACCCGACATCGCGCCAATGCAACGCCAACATCCGCGAAATACTCGCGAGCTACAGCCAATGGATGTGATCATTGGTCAATGTGTTGCCAATGGTTCTGGCTTCCTGGGTTGCCTATTGTACATGTCATTCCCTGTAAAGAATGCCTTATCCATCAATATATCTGTCAAAATGTCGGCTAGACCTCTATCTGCTTAATGATGAAGTTGCACCAAGCATTACACGGCTTCCCCATCTAGAAAAACCAGTTGAGGCTTTAGTCGGCATGGATAAACACCCGATTCGTTTAGAATTTTTGAAATCTGAATTTTTGAAACGTCATGGTGTTAACTGATCTGGAACATTTCGGAGATGCTTGGAAGTATGCTAATAAATCATATAGTCGAATTTGCCGTCCTTCCTTGGTTGGTCTGGAGGCCGAGTTCGACGTCACTCAGCCTATCTTTCGTAAACGTTTGACTGTAGTTAGAGGGTTTTTGATGAGGGTCAACATGGAAACATTGCTGCTGATCGTACCTTGGGTCATATTCTCCCTACAGTAAAACCGTCTCACAATATTTATCTTTGGAAAATCACACTATGGTCATGAGCATCGCCATATTACAACGCCAAGAAGATGCTTGTTTAATCGTTGTCTCAGTTAAATAGACATGATGTTTCTCACCTCTTTTTTTTATTGCAAACCACAGAGAAGGATATCCAGAGGTCCCACATCAAGGTTTGGTAAACGATTGCAGCGTCACTGCAGTTGGCGTCATGATACAGGAACTAAACGAAAGCGAAACTCGCCGCTATTTTGAGTGTTATGTTTGCTGACGTTGGAATTAGGAAGATTCCTTTTCGGCATTTGAAATTATTATTTTGCTTAGATTTATCTTGTTTTGTGAATTTCTTCTATTTTATATGTTTAAATGTTTTTTTTAATGTTTTATATGCTTTGCTTCTCGAAGATAAAAGAGTAATTAAAGGAAATAAAGAAAAATAAACTGTACTCAGAATACAATGTTATCACTTTGTTGTTGTTTTCCTTTCTTTTTTTCTTTTAAATACAAGAGCGAGAAGTTATTCACAGAATCATGCAAGCTTTTAACATAAACATGTCCCAACTTTTAGAGCAAAATAAAACTATTGTGTATTTTACAAGATGCATTATTACATTTTAATATGCCCCAACCTGTCTTTTTATACCAAATAAATGATTCATAGTTTTAAAATTCTCTTTATCCATTTATCTATTTTGTGTTGGAAAATAAGAAAAAGTTATTCAAAAAAATCATTAGGTGAGCTACAAGGCAGGTTAATGCCTAATGCAATTATTTATTTTTTGTTACTCTAAAAAAATTAAAATGTATGCAAACTCTATTATTTACTACTCTTGAACGGTGTTATTAGTTTATAAAAGCAGGCCAGCGTTTGCATTCATTTTAATTTTTCCTTTTTGATTCATTAGCTATAGTTCAATAATCAGTAAAAATATTCGACTATGATTTATTTTACCACTTTTAGAGATAAAACATTTGGAATTTTTTAGCGAAAATTTTTTAGTTAGTGCAGGGATTTGTACTGGATGGTCGTGTTCCCTCCAGCTCCGCCACCCCTACCTAACAAAATTACCACAACGTTTAAAGCAAGTCCTCCCACGCCCGACTCGCCCTTTTTAGGACCAGTTATGGACGGAAACGGAGAGTCGAGTAAGCGTATTTGCATAGAAAACAGGGAAGATATGATAACCGACCAGCAATCCAACACTGATGCACCCCAGGGTACCCCCTACACTTGCACCAAAAGAAGGCAAATCGACACAACCACACTCATGCTACGCATTCGCCTAGATGTCATAGACAAAACCTACATGGAAATTACCCGCCAGGTAGACTCACCCAGTCACCCCATGTTAGATGATCTTCTGAAACAGAAGCAAGTCCTCGCCAACCTGATTCAGCGCAGCCAGGGTGAGTTGGAAAGTCTTTCTGATTGTCAGGATGATAATTGTAGCAAAAATGAACTACCACCCGACCCACTAATCAATCGGAGCATTTTCAGTCTTCCTCTAAGAGAAAAATCGCCAAAAACAAAAACGTAAATCTTAATGATAAAAAACAGGAAATCCCCTTGCAAAATAAATTTCAGGGTCTCCAAATTGATGAAAATGAGAATGCAAATAATGTAACAGTTTTTAAAATTTCCCCAATCATGCTCAGATTTTCGTAAACATATGGGCAGACACTAAAAGAAATTCTAACCAAATTTTGCCCATCAACTAATAAATTCAGTAATGAATTCGTTAAAATATTCCCTACATCAGAGAAACAACACCAGGATATTACAAATTTTCTTAGACACCAAGGGCACGATTTCTATATAATCACCCCAAAGCACAAGCGCCCTTTAAAAGTGGTTCTGAGAGGTCTCCCCTCAAGATACTGTACTGATGAGATAGCAGGTAACCTAAGAGAGCAAAACCTTCCAGTTATTAAAGTCTTAGCCATGACCCAACTCAGAACTAAGCAACCACTACCACTATATTTGGTAGAAGTAGAAAGGACTGAAGCAGGTGAAGAAATTTATAATAGAGTGTGGCTAGAAGGACTTGTGTACAAATTAATATGCTACAAG
>JAOUZG010031395.1:37031-99519 GCA_026289955.1 Argiope argentata
TTGTTCAGTTTAATCCTGAAGGATCTGTTGCTGAGGTATGAAATTAAGATTTTAATTAGGTGTGGGGGAATATTGTAGTTTATTAATTTGTAAATAAGGCCTTCAAGCCAAACTCTATCAAAAGCTTTCTGAATGTCTAGAAAAACTGCTGCTAAATATTGTTTATTTGAAAAACTTTCTTCTATAAATTCAGTTACCCTGAGCAGTTGGTGAGTGGTAGAAAGGGCATGACGAAAACCAAACTGCTCCGGGATAAGAATATTATTGCTGTTAAGATGGTCATTTAATCTTGATAAAATTACGTGTTCGGCGATTTTGCTAATTGTGGGCAGAAGCGAGATGGGGCGGTAGCTTGTCGGGTCGGTTGGGTCTTTACCGGGTTTAATTATTGGAATTACTGCAGCAGTTTTCCAGGAGCTTGGGAAATATCCAAATTTGAGCATATTATTTATAATAGTGGCTAAAAAGTTAATGTAGTTATTAGGTAAATTTTTGATCATCTGGTTGCTGATATTATCTATTCCAGATGCTTTTTTGATATTTAAAGTTTTAATGTACTCATTAAGTTCATTATAATTAGTGGGAGAGAAATCATTAAAATTGGGGGGAGGGAGTCTTGAAAGCTTTTGACTGTATTATTTACAAGGTGCTCTGTTGTGAGATCGTGAGTGTCATTAGGTTTAAATTGACTCTCAAGGCTTTCCGCCAGGCAGTTTGCTTTGTCATTATCATTAATTGCAATACTAGATTGGCCATTTAGGGGCGGAATCTTGTGTTGTTTATTTTTGTGTGATTTAACTAATTTCCAAATGGATCCGTCTTCTGCGTTGGTGTTTACGATTCTGTTGACGAATTCATTGTTATCAAGTTGAGTGCCTAGTTTAGAATTTTCCTTATTTAATCTATTCATAAGTCTTTTGAAAACTGAATCTCTAGTGTTCTGATAAATCTTCCTGGCAATATTCCTATCTCTAATTAGGACTCTTATTTTGGGGTCTAAATGTTTTTGGCTAGTCATACTAGGAGCGGATGCATCCATTTTAGCTTTGAGAATTTGGGTTTCTAATAGCTTGACTGCGGCTTCTAATTCGCTGGTAGAGGAGAATTCTGGGTTAAGCGGGGTATCTGATTGGCTGAGGAGGTAGTTGTAATTTTTCCAGTTAGTCTTATAAATAGAGGAGTTTACTGGGAGCGAGTATTTAAAGTAAAAATTTAGGAGGACGGGGTTGTGATCTGAGTTAAGCTCAGGGATAGATTTAATTTCGTAGGGGTAATGAAAGTTATTTACTATTGTTAGATCTAGGGTGTTAGCGGAGTGGGAACCAAATCTAGTGGGGGAGTTAGGTGCCGGCCGTTTGGGCGAAGTGGTGGAGGGAATTGCCTCTTGGACTTTTACATTTACAGTCCCAGCTAACGTGGTGCGTATTGAAGTCTCCACAAAAAATTTGAATAGGGCCTAATTGCATTAAATTTTCTAGGTCAAAAACAAAATTAGAAGTATCAGTAGTTGGGGGGATATACACAGAAGTTAAAAGTAGGGGTTCCATATTTTTAATGTTAATTTTAACCACGCTAGCTTCCACATGATGTTTCTACTTCAAATACTATCTGCCAGAATGCACCGCTATTTATAAAACTAACTGGGAAAAATACGCCCCCCTCCTCAGCCAATCAAAAACTCCCCTCCATCAGGACTTTAAAGACTGCACTGAACTTGAAAACCACGTGAAATACTCCGAGGAGGAAATTCTAAATGCGAAAATGCAAGCCTCTACCCCAATAATGAAAACGCAGAAATACGTTGACCCTAAAATCAGAACACTCAAAATAGATAGGAACTTTGCCAGGAAGAGTTTTCAGCAAACCCGGGATCCAGTTTTCAAGAGAATGATGAACCGCATACACAAAGAAATAGAAAAACTTGGCTCTATAATCGAAAATGATGAATTCGTCAACAGAATTAAAGACGCAAACACTAATGACGGATCCATCTGGAAATTAGTAAAATCACATAAAACTAAAACTCAAAGAACTCCACCCCTTAACGGCCAAACAAGTATAGCAAATAATGAAACTGACAAAGCAAATTGCCTGGCAAACAGCCTGGAGAAACAATTCAAACCTAATGATACGATTGATTTTAAAACAGATAAACTTGTAAATAACACAGTCAAGAGCTTTCAGGATGATCTCCCACTAAAATTTAAGGATTATTCTCCCCCTACTATAATTGAAATCGCTGACTATATCAAAACTTTAAATGTTAAAAAAGATCCTGGACTTGATAAAATATGCAATAAAGTGATTAAATTTCTCCCTCTTAACTATATTAATTTTCTTACAAAAATAATCGACAACATGCTCAAATTCGGTTATTTTCCAAATTCTTGGAAAACTGCTGCCGTTATCCCTATACTCAAGCCTGGTAAAGACCCAACTGATCCTACAAGCTACCACCCAATATCATTACTTCTATCAATTAGTAAAATAGCAGAGCACATAATCTTAAACAGACTTAACGATCACCTCGAAATTAACAATATCCTCACTGCTGAACAATTCGGTTTTAGGAAATCACCTTCAACCACTCATCAATTAGTCAGAGTGGTAGAATTTACTGAAGAAGGCCTCGTAAATAAACAAAAATCAGCGGCAGTTTTCCTCGACATCCAAAGGGCTTTTGACAGAGTTTGGCTCGAAGGCCTTATTTACAAGTTAATTAACTGTAAAGTTCCCCAACACCTAATCAAAATTTTAATCTCCTACCTCAGCTCTAGATCCTTCAGGATTAAATTAAATAAGGTTTTTCTGACACCAAGCAAATACAAGCAGGTGTCCCTCAGGGATCTAAGCTGGGGCCAGTACTTTTCTCAATTTTCATTAATGACATCCCCAAACAATTCAACACCATGTTATGTATGTACTCTGATGACACTGCTATACTTGCGCGTAACAATAACCCCAAATACATCTCCATAGCACTAAATAGGCACCTAAAATCTCTTGAGGACTGGTTATCGAAATGGAAAATAGTTATTAATGCCACCAAAACCGAAGTCATGACTTTCTCTAGAACTAATTGTGTAAATAAATTCCTCCCCCTTAAAATTAAAGATCAAGTAATTCCGTGGTCTAAGGAATGTAAGTATTTAGGAGTCATTTTGGACTCAAAATTAACTTGGAAGCCTCACTTTACTTATATATCAAAAAAGTTTCGGGACCTAACTCGTAAATTCTTTCCCTTACTCTCTCGAAACTCTAAAATGACTAGGAAAAACAAAATACTTATTTACACAGCCTATTTGCGGCCAGTAGTAACTTATGCCTGCCCAGTGTGGGGTTATGCTCCTAAAACTAATTTAAAAATTGTCGAAAGACTACAAAATAACCTAATTAGAAGAATCTGTGACATGGAATTCTACATGAAAAATAGAGAGATGTATCGCGCTCTGGACTACCCACCCCTATTAAACTTCATTAAAAAACTATCACAAAAATTTTATAATCACATGTCAAAAATAAACAACGAGGCCATTAAAATATTCCAACTTACAACCCTACTTTTCACACTAAAAGGCCTAGAAATGTCTTATTATAATAATCTCTCAGCCCTAAAATGTTTTAATTTCTTCCTCTCATAACTTAACTTACAAAAATTAAATCTACAAGGAGCAAGGAAAATTAATCTACATGTAGCCATACTCCACCACCCTCCCCACCGCAATAGACCATAACTAAACATCCTGACAATCACCGCCACTCCCTCCCAGCCTCCTCACTTTTGCATCATCATCATCACCCGGACTCTCCATCATCAGCTACTGTGACGTCGCCACCTACCCACCTTCTCCTCATCCGCTGACTCCTCTGATTGGTTGCCATCTACACCCTCTCCGCCGATCTTCCTGCCGCCGTCCTCACAGCCCATTTCATCTCCAGCTACCAGACACTTAACACCTGAAAGGCTCATCGAAGAGTGCCACGCAGTCTTGAAAGCCAAGTCACTGCTCTACTTGAAAGGACAGGGGATAAGCTCCTGGCGGAGCTAGGTGCCTCTAGAACGAACATTACGCTTACACATTGCCAAAAAATCCAAGTACCCATCAAACTAAATGGGATAACTTTCAACATATCCTGAGCCAATCAGAGACCCCGATTCAAAGAAGCAAAATCAACGAATCAAGCGAAATCGACAATATGGTAGCCCTGTTTGAGAAGGAGATTTTAAATGCAAAAAATCAAGCAACCATACGCATAACTCACAAGCAAAAATATATCGATCCGCAGCTTAGGACTCTAATCAGGGATAGAAATTTCGCCAGAAAGAGCTTCCAACAAACTAGAGACCCAGTCTTCAAGAGATTTATGAACCGCTTAAATAAAGAAATACAAAAATTAGGGAATAAAATCCAAAATGAGGAAATCGTAAGTAAAATTGTTAACGCGAACACAGAAGACGTGTCCTTCTGGAAACTTATTAAAAGTCATATATGTAAAAAACAAAAAATTCCGCCCCTTAACGGCCCAGCTTGTATCGCAACTACGGACCTAGAAAAAGCAAACTGCTTGGCGAACAGCCTCGAGAAACAATTTAGTCTTAATAACTTAAATGACATAACAACAGAAACGTTAGTAAATAACACAGTCAAGGCCTTCCAAGATGATCTACCAAACATTTTTTCTGATTTTGAACCCCCAACAGACGATGAAATTAAAAATTGTATCAAAAAACTAAATGTAAAAAAGGCCCCAGGAATAGACGAAATTAATAATAAAATTCTTAAAATGCTACCTAATAACTTTGTTAATTTCTTAAAAAATATTATTAATGGAATGCTTGAAATAGGTTATTTCCCCCCGGCATGGAAAACTGCAGTCGTAGTTCCGATATTAAAACCGGGCAAAGATCCCACTACTCCAAGCAGCTACAGACCCATCTCTTTACTTCCCTCCATAAGCAAAATCGCAGAGCAAATTATTTTAGACAGATTAAACTCCCACCTTGAACTCAATAACATACTAAGTGATGAACAATTTGGATTTAGGAAAAAACTTTCTACCACCCACCAATTGTTAAGAGCGGTAGAATTTATTATTGATGGCTTTGAAAATAACCA
This sequence comes from Argiope argentata, assembly GCA_026289955.1. NCBI lineage: Eukaryota > Metazoa > Arthropoda > Arachnida > Araneae > Araneidae > Argiope > Argiope argentata. The sequence goes on from JAOUZG010031395.1 coordinate 42,149, forward strand.
AAAAAAAAGCTATAGTTTTCTTAGACATCCAAAACGCCTTTGACAGAGTTTGGCTAAAAGGCCTTATTTACAAACTAATTCACTACAATACCCCCCCCCACACACACACACACCTAGTAAAAATTATTACATCGTATCTCAGCGACAGATCCTTCAAACTCAGAATTAATCATGTACTTTCTGATACTAAACTTATACGCGCAGGAGTTCCGCAAGGATCTAAGCTGGGACCGGTCTTATTTTCTATTTTAATTAATGACATCCCCAAACAATTTAACACAATGATGTGTCTTTATGCTGACGATACAGCGATACTAGCAAGAAACATACTGATCCACTGATAGAACCGAGCGCATCACTTCTGCCAACTCGTCCTTTTCAGAATTTGTCACGGAAGGAGGGTGATGTTGCGTGCGCGGGAGCGAAAAGACACTGCCCTGAGCCCAATATTGATGACAACATCTGTACCTGCGCTAATTGTGTCAGATTGGAGGAACTAGAGAAAAAGATCTCTGATCAACGATTCTCAATTAAACTTCTAGAAGAGTATAAAACGAATTTCCTTGCCAATGAACCCACAAACAAGGAAGGATATCAAACAATCTACGCAAAAGTGAAAATTAGCAAAGATAACCTGGAGGCCCTGACTGGTGAGAGAAATTTCATTTCTACAGCTGGCTGTTTGTTAAAAAATAATGATAAAGAAGATAGCTTCCAATTAACCCCTAAAAGAAAAGCGGCTTAGACCCCAAATAATAGCTCAACAGAACCTGAAATAACTCCTACTAATAAATTCGCTCTCCTAAATAATGCATATGACGTAGAAAACGAAGAAACAGTCATCCCCGATCCTAATCCTAAAATTCCCCCAATAATGCTTAAACTCACTAAAGACTACAATAAAATCCTAGCACTAATCAATGAAAAATTTGGAGTAAATAATAATGAACTCACGAATAATTTTATTAAAATCTTTCCTGGCTCCGTAGATAATCATCAAAAAATTCAAAAATTCCTTGACGAGAATAAACTAGAACACTTCATTATTCCCCCAAGAGTTTTATGACCCGTAAAAGTAGTTGTCAAGGGACTACCCCTAGATTACATGAATGATGCATTGGAGGGAGAATTAAACAATCTAGGATTTAGTGTTAATAAAGTTGTTAGATTAACCCAAATTAAAACCCGCAGACCCCTTCCCCATTCTACTCGTAGAACTTAGGAAAAATGACATTGTAGAGGAAATTTACAGCTTAACTAACATTGATTATCTTAAAATAACAGTGGAAAGATATTGAGGCAGGAATTCAGTCTCGCAATGTTATAATTGTAATCTTTTTGGCCACGTCTAAAATAACTGCGCTTTTAAGCCGAGATGTCTAAAATGCGGTGAAAACCACCAAACAAGGAATTGCCCCCCAAAAGAAAAGATAGAAAATCCGAAGTGTATTAACTACGAGCAGCACGGACACACAGCAGCCTTTAGAGGATGTCCTAAATTCTTCAGAATTAACAGTTCACAAGCTAACCGACAGAACTACTTTAACTCAAATCATACAAGAAATAATTTCTCATAAGCAAATTGTCTTAAAACTAATCTACCAACTAACGAAAATATTAATCCCAATCAGGAACTATCTGAAAATACTATGTCCTCCCCCAATGAAATTGCTGACATTATGGATGCCTTTAATGAAATTAAAAAGCTCTTCTCCATATATCCTTACTTAATTAACGCAACGCGAGAAATGAAAAAAGTCTCCGACCCCATGACCAAGTTCTTCATCCTCTCCCAAGCACTAAATAAATCAAATCCTTAAAACCTGCTTAAATACTCTCAGCCAGCAACTAATGAAATTCAAGCATTCTGCAACCCCGCGCTCCCTCTCCTCATCTTCATCCAACGTTTAGAGAAAGTCCAGGCCAGTCCATCTCAAGCCATGCTGTCTCCCAGTTTCCGCAAAGTCCGAGGATAAGCCCCTGCCGGGGCTACGCGCCTAGTAAAATGTACTCTTAGTTGAAGAGGTCGCTCTCAATTTCTATTGTGGATTCCCAGGTCTCCTTGCAGTCCATGGCAGTTCATCACTAGCAGCGCCAACGTCAACTTCCACCAAGCCAGAGGATAAGCCCCTGCCGGGGCCGGAAATAAGCCCCTGCCGGAAATATTGTGTCTTTAATAAAGAAATACATCTAATAGCTTCGCGGTCCTAGAAAATCAGCAAGAACCCGAAATCATAGCCCCCCTCTAAAGTCCCGTCCATTATGTTCAGGTATACAGGTAAACAGCAACAAATGTTGGCGGAAATTGAGAGAGCTTGCGGTCCTACGGAAAATAAATTTGCAAATGGATATATAAAAATATGTCCCTCCTCCATTGAACAACATAGTAATATCCAAAAATTTTCTACAGCCCAAGGTTTCGACTACTACATAATTAAACCAAAGGAAAAGCGACCAATCATTATTAAAGGACTTCCATCAGATCATGACGCTGTTGACAGCTTAGCGTACCTCAAAAATGTGCTTGGTCTACCAGTCATTAAAGTGGTCCAGCTAACCCAAACTAGATCTAAAAGACCACTCTCATTTTTCATGGTTAAGCTTCACCGCACTGAGGACATTAATGAAATCTACAATGTCAAAAGTATAAATTATCTTAGGGTCACTGTCGAACCGTACCGAGCTAGAAACATCACTAGACAATGGTACAAGTGCAACTACTTCCACCACATTGCGGATGTTTGCAACATCAAACCCAGATGCTTGAATGTGGAAAGGATCACGAGACCAATGCCGGCAACATAACTGAACGAGTAAATACACCAAAGTGTATAAATTGCGGAAAGTACGGCTATGTAGTATCTTATAGAGGCTGTGAGGCTTTTCCCAAGGCAGTAAATACTCAACAAAACCAATCGATCTTTAAAAATTTTAAAAGCAACTATCCCCTATCAACAGCAGCACCATTTGAGAAAACACATCTTTTGCTGATCTTCTTAAGACCCCAACTCAACGTCAGATGGAGCAGCAGGAAATACCTGCCTCAACAAGCAATGATAACACTCCTTTGAACTTTCCTCTGTCTGGATTCGGCAAAGAAATCATTGAAGGCATGTTGGTAATCAAAAATTTTTTAACGATTTTCTAAATTTGATGAATATATTAAGAAAATTTAAACTTGCTAATACTAACAAAGATAAAATGACTATTATAATGGAACTTATTATCACGCTCTGCTCTTGTTCATTTTAACATTCAAGTGCAACAGTCTGCGTATTGTTTACTGGAATGCAAATGGCATTTCAAACACAATTAATAATTTCAGGTCATTCGTAAATAAGTATAACCCCGATGCTATTCTTATTCAGAAACCCCACCTTAGACCACAAAGAAAAGTCTTTCAGGCAAATTACCACTTTTATTATAGTTATAGGATTGATAATATAGGTGGTGGTACGTCTATTCTCATTAAAAATGGCATTCACCAGCTCCCCACCACCACCTGCCCCTACACTGAAGTCTCCTCCTGATTGGCCGCCGCTTCACCCTCACCCCCAGACATGATTCCTTCGTAGTTTCGTCTCATTCTAGCTTCACTACTCCTGTGAACAACATCCAACAGGTCGTCGAAGAGACCCACGTCAAATAGTGAACGCTAGGCCGCTAATTACCTACCATGATCGAGGATAAGCCCCTGGCGGGGCTAGGCGCCTCGTAACCCTACCATTCTTATCTCATTAAAAATGGCATACCTCATCATGTCATTCAACATCACATATTATATTATGTCGAAGCTACGCCATTGACATTAAAAATGACCCCATCACTCTTACCTCAATCTACATCCCGCCTAGTTCGGACAATGACTTGTTTACTTTTAATCTCGAAAGCCTACTCCAAATTTAGCCTAATCAAATTATTTATGGCGATTTTAACGCCCATCATACCAGTTGGGGTTGTCATAATAATAATTACCGCGGCAATTCTCTGTATTCATTCTCCATTCATGCAGGCCTCGAAATCTTAGCTCCTAGCTCCCCTACTCGGTATGGTGCCTTTTCGGCAAGAACTATTGACCTTACCATTGTCAAAGATTTCCTTTTCCCTTATGATGTTACCTCGATCCCTGACCTTAGCTCAGATCATAACCCTATCCTCTTAAATTTCTATTTCAAATACTATCTTTCGGATAATAATAGAAGATTGACTACTAGTTGGACAAATTTCAAACAGATTCTCTCATCTAAAAAACTTGAGCTTAACATCCTAATACTCCTGAGCAACTTGATGACCTTGTGGATTATTTTTAAAAAATTATTATTGAGGCTAAGGTGGCCGCATCTAAACCCGTTAGTTTCAACCAAAATTATATTGATCCTAGAATCCGTTTTCTTCGAAAAGAAAGCAATTATGCCAGAAAGATTTTTCAAAAAACTAGAAACCCAATCTTCAAGAGTTTTATGAACAAAATCAACAAACCCCTTCAAAAGCTTAATGATAAAACTGAGCAAAATGATTTTATTAGTAAACTTGTAAATGCTAACACCTATGATGGTACCTTCTGGAACTTTGTATCCTCATTTAAAAAGAAAAACAAAACAAAACAAAACATTTCGGCCCTTAAAGGCCCGGCTAGTATCGCTAACACAGATATCGAAAAAGCAAACTGTCTGGCTGATAGCCTGGAGACCCAGTCTCAATTGAATGACCTCCAACCTGACGAAACACACATGCTTGTAAGTGAAACTGTCAAGGACTTTCAGAATAGTCTTCCTCCTTATTTTCCTGATGTAGCACCCCCAAATATTGAAGAAATTACTGAATGCATTAAAAAACTTAAAATTAACAAAGCCCCGGGCCTGGACGGTATTAATAACAAAGTTGTTCGTAACCTTCCTCCTAATTGTATCTTATTATTGCAAACTATTATTTCAAAAATTTTGACCATTGGTCACTTCCCAACCAGGTGGAAAACCGCAGTTGTCGCTCCCATTCTGAAACCTGGTAAAGACCCCACCGTGCCGTCCAGTTATAGACCCATCTCACTACTTTCCTTCATCAGTAAAATTGACGAACACATTATACTTAATAGACTTAACTCCTTCCTTGAAGAAAATAACATCCTTTGCCCGGAACAATTTGGTTTTAGAAATAATCTCTCGACAACCCATCAACTTATCAGGGTAGTTGAATATGTCGAAGAGGGTTTCTCTAATAACCAAAAATCTGTCGCTGTGTTCCTTTACATTCAGAAAGCCTTTGACAGGGTTTGGCAGGAAGGCCTTATCTACAAGCTAATCTCATATAATATTCCAAATTACATTATTAAAATTCTCATTTCATATCTTCATAACAGATTTTTCTGTGTCAGAGTAAATAACACACTTTCTGATACTAAACATATCAAAGCCGGCGTTGCCCAAGGTTCTAAAATTGGCCCTACTCTTTTCTCGCTTTATGTCAATGACATCCCTAGGCAATTCAATACCTTGCTTTGCATGTACGCCGATGATACTGCTATACTAGCCAGGAATAAAAATCCAAATTACATTTCAATAGCATTGACCAGGCACCTAAAAACTATTGAAGACTGGCTTATTAAATGGAAAATCGAAATCAACCCTAGCAAAACAGAAGCAATTATGTTCACCAAAAATCATGTATTTAAGGAATTCCGCCCCATCAAAATTAAACAGCAAAATGTAAGTATTTAGGTGTCATATTAGACAACAAACTCTCTTGGCGTCCCCATTTTACTTATACAAAAAACAAGTTTCGAGACCTAACTCGTAAATTTTACCCTTTAATTTCTCGAAACTCCAAAATGTCTAGGGAAAACAAAATACTTATTTATACTGCTTATTTGCGTCCAGTACTAACATACGCATGTCCGGTTTGGGGGTATGCTGCCAAATCTAATCTTAGAATAATTGAACTTCAACAAAATAATTTAATTAGAAGATTTTGTAATTGTAGATGGTTCATGCCCAATACAAATATGTATAAATCACTTGACTACCCTTCACTCAAAACTTTTATTAAAAAATTTGCGATTAAATTCTTTAACAATCTTGATTCCCACAAAAATGAGGCTATTATCTCTATTCCTAAATATATTCCTAACCACAGCACTAAAAGACCTCGCAATATCCTTCTCTAAATTTTTTGCTGTTCTTCTAAATTTAAATCCTTGTATTTATCTTCTCTGCAAGGCAGCTTACCCTCATTCCCTGTTGTTACTTTCACTTTCAATTGCTCCTCCCAATTTTACTCTCACTATCAGTTAACTCCTCCCTCTCAATCCTGACAACCAATGAGATCCTAAGCTTCACCATGCTTCACTTTCCTTCTCAACAGTTATAAATTTCCAAAATTTTTTCTGTTTAGACCTTAGATAGCTACGATGTGCTACACGCTCAAAACTCTGGAATTTATGGTTTTTTTCATGTTCAATTAAGCAAAATAGTACTAAATTACACCCCAATAAAAAGGCACGTGCAACGAAATTCCATTAAAGTACTCTCAATAGTCCCATAAATAATATAAATCTATTTTTTTAAATAATTAAATTATTTTCAAAAAAAAATTAATTCCCAATCTCTATGACGTTAGAGCTTTATTCCGCTCGTCTAAACTAGTATCAAGTAATTTTAATGTACCCTAAATTTACAAATTAAAGTATCTATTCCAAATTATGATGTGGAGGTGCTCGTAACCACTTTGTCACACCACGGAACTCCGAAACATCACCACGTTGCCGTTGCCAACAGTTCTGACTACTTTAGAATCAGCTAAATATTTCCGAAGACGATCACGTCAACCTACTGATCGACAGGTCCACTTCCATCAAGCCATCTACCGGGGATCACAGCCCCAAGCCGGGGCTAGGCGCTCCGTCAACCAACTATGATCCTAACAGCGCCTCACTCAGACCAGAGAATTCATGAAGCCATGTTCTCCATGCACCAGGACCTTGGGGATAGCCATGCTCCGCAGGGCGGGTGCCCCGTCAAAACCTTCCATCCATCTTTAGCGTTAAAATTTCGATTCTGCACCGGAAGTGTGAACTGTGCGGACGTGTTCCTCGAAGCTCTTGATCGGCGACACCATATCTCAGCGTATCTCTGGTATTGTTCTTTTCAGAACTCCGCTGTAAGGGATGGCTGGGACCGACTCTGCCAAACGTCAATGCCTGGATTTCATGACCATTGACAATGAGCAAATTCTCCACTGCGCTCTTAGACATGAAGTCGAAGATCCCTACGAGCTCCAAAGCATCCTAATACAAGAGCTATCCATCACGGCTAGCCATATGGGAGTCAAAGCCCAGCGCTCTCCAAATACAGCCTACAGAAGGGCCTACGAGAGAAGTCAACTCCAAAATGAGATGAGCTACCTGGAGCACCTACAGGGTGAGTTGAGATCCATTCCAGCTTGTGTTTTTGGAGAGGGCTGTGGTTTGGCTACGAGGAGGGCAAAAACTAAAGCTAAAGATAATAGTAATGATGAGGATGATTTCACCCTTGTACATAAAAAGAAGGCGGCAAAACTCCCAACAATTGAAAAACAAAATGAGGCAATAACTACAAATAACAGATTTGAACAACTCCCCCAAGAAAATATCACAGTAAATGATAGTAATGTTGTTATAAATAAAATCCTTCCCCTCATGTTAAAATTCAGTCCTGATTACCATAAAATATTAGAAAAAATTCACAAAAAATTTGGAATTGTTAACAAACTTGCTAATGGATTTATAAAAATTTATCCCACCGTTGATGATATGTATAATTCAATTCATGAATATTGTAAAAATGAGGGATATGAACATTACGTCATTAGACCAAAAAATTCTAGACCGGTAAAAGTTGTTATAAGAGGCCTGCACATCGATACATTCCCAGATACTATTAAAGAATATCTAATAAAGCAGGGATTTAGTGTAGAAATAGTCATACAAATGACACAAATAAAAACTAGACGACCACTGCCCCTATTTCTAGTTGAACTATACAGAACCAATAATGTTCACGACGTTTATAAGTTAGAACACATCAACTACTTGAAGGTAGACATAGAAGAATATAAAGGCAGAAACACCATTTCACAATGCTTCCAATGCAATAATTTTGGTCACCGATCGGAAAACTGTAACAGGAATCCCAGATGTCTAAAATGCACTGGAAATCATCTAACCAAAGAATGCCCCATTAGAGAAAGGATAGCAGAGCCCACTTGCATAAATTGCAATAAAAAAGGCCACACGGCAACATATAGAGGCTGCGAAAAGTTTCCCAAAATCAACAGAAAACAAAAAAATACTTACAACCCCCAGAGAACATTCGGTCAAGATCAGAGTAAAATTCGACAAGGAATTTCCTATGCCCAACTTGTCACTCCATCAAACCCCTAGCAGATGGCACCACATGACGGACCGCCAAACGTAAACAAAGCTGAGTCAGGCAATAACGATAGCCAGAACGCGGACCTACTTGAAAGCATTAACGTAGCAGAGATTTTGGACATTTTCACTCAAATAAAATTATTCCTAGATCAATTCCCCATGATCGTCAACATATTTAAACTAATGGCCCAAGTTATTAATTTACCAGATAAAATCGGTGTACTTATCAACGCTTTCTCTAGCAATGTTCATAGCCCCTTTGAGTAAAGTTCAGTGCCAATCAACTTAAAATTGTATATTGGAACGCAAATAAAATCCATGAGCTGAGACTGTTTGTAAATAAGCATAAGCCCCACGCAATAATAACTCAAGAAACTAACCTGAGACCAGGAAAAAAGATATATATTGCTAACTACGACGCATATTACAACTACAGAGATAACATTGACCCAGCGCACGCAAGTGGGGGCACAATGATCCTAATCAATAAATCTTTCAATCATTACCAAATTACTCCCCCCATTTCACTACATCGAAGCAACTGTCGTAGCAATTAAACTTAAAAATATGGATACCATCACCCTAACCTCCATCTATAACCCCCATAAAGCTGATAATCAACTGTTTACTATAGACATAGAAATCCTCTTCCAAATGAGTCCCAATCAAATAATCTTTGGAGATTATAATGCAAAACATCGCAGCTGGAATAACAATATTAACTGCCCGAGAGGCAACACCTTTAGAAGTTTTGTTGATAATACCGGATTAGAAATAATTGCCCCAAACGAACCCACTAGAATCGGAACAAATAGCCAAACAACGTTAGACATAGCAATTGTTAAAGACTTTTTATTTCCCTACGAAATCGCCTCGCTACCCGAAATGAGCTCTGACCACAACCCGTTCGCTCTTAACTTCCACTTCAAGTATAACCTCCCAAAATCTATACAAAAAATGAGAATTAATTTTAAAAACTTGACATGATCTCAGTATCAAATTATTTAACCTTGCAAATATTAATACCCCGGAAAAAATAGATAATCTAGCGAATCAAATAGAGAATGAAATTTTGTACTAAGAGCAAAAACTCCTACCCGGTACCTGAAAATAAACCCTACATTGACACAATACTCAAAAATCTAAATGCGGAAAGGAATAAAGCTAGAAAAAACTACCAAAAATTTAAATAACCCTAGTTAAAAAATATCCTCAATAATTTAAACAAAAAAAATTAAAAGGTTAGCAAATGAGATCGAAAACCGATAATTCACCAAAAAATTATCAAACATATGCACCGAAAATCAAAACGTCTGGGACTTTGTGAAACCTTTAAATCTAGAAAAATAACTATTCCGACCCTTAAAGGTCCGGCCGAAATTGCCCAAACCGATCTCGAAAAAGCAAACTTCCTTTCAAACAGCGTGGAGAAACAATTTAAATTAAACCCCATTAGCCACGAAGAAACGGAAATCGAGGTCGACTAAATGGTTAGTAACTTCAAACTCCACCAGATGGCAGCCAATGACGGACACACTAACACGATTGTAAATACTGACAACCCAAAGCCATCTGAAATCCTCGCAGTAATGAAAAAGTTTCGAATTGGCAAAGCGTCTGGACAAGATAACATCCCGAACAATCTAGTCAAAAATCTCCCACTTAACATCACGATTATTCTCACCCTCTTAGTGCAAAAAATTTTGGAAGTTGGATACTTCCTGGCACGATGGAAGACAGCCACGGTAATACCAATTTATAAACCTGGAAAGGATCCAACGGATCCCACCAGCTATAGATTCATCTCTCTGCTTTCTTCTAATAGCAAAATTGCTGAAAGCATTTTTTTAAATAGATTCAACATGCACCTAAAAATAATAACATACTTTGTCCTGAACAATTTGGATTCAGACCAACTCTCTGCAGTTCACACCAACTCATCAAAGCAACGGAATACATCTCGACAGGTTTCTAAAATAATCAAAAAAACAGGAGCTGTCTTCCTTGATATCCAGAAAGCCTTGGATAGGGTATGGAATAATGAATTAATCTACAAGTTAATCAAAACAAGTACACCAGGATATCTTATTAAAACCATTATTTCATATCTCAATAATCGAAGCTTCAGAGTAAGGGTGAAGAACGAACTCTCAGACATTAAAAGCATACAAGCAGGAGTACCACAGGTTTCAAAGCTCGGCCCAGAACTTTTTTCCTGTTACATAAATGATATTCCTAAACAGTTTAACACCATTTTGTGTTTATATGCACACGACACTGCAATTCTGGCCAAAAATAACAATCCTAGATATGTACAAATAGCACTCAACAGGCATTTAAAGAAAATCACAGAATGGATGAAAATTTGGAAAATTGAGATTAATGCGGATCAAATTGTTGCACTGCTATTTCACAAAGCTCCCAGTGATAAAAATTTTGATAAAATACAAATCAATGGGAAATGCATCCCCTGGTCTCAGGAAGCTAAATATCTTGGTGTAATAATGGACCGTAAATTAAATTGGAAATCTCATATTTTATATTTAAAAGAAAAATTCCGCGCACAAGCACGAAAATTCTTCCCCCTAATATCTCGGAATTCTGAAATGCACAGGGACACAAAAATGCTTATTTACACAGCCTATTTGTGACCAATATTAACTTACGCATGCCAGGTCTGGGGGCATACTGCTAAAACTAACTTTAGATTAATTGAAAGACAGCAAAATGCCATAGTTAGAAAAATTTACGGTGCCACTTGGGCAATGCCCAGTAACGAAATATTCAAAGCTCTAAACTATCTCACCTTCAAACAAACTGTAAAAAAGATTTCTACCAATTTTTTCAGTAAGCTTGATCAGCATGAAAACCCAGCTCTTAAAGAATTAAAAATATATACCCCCTCACTTAAAACTAAAAGGCCCATGAATGTCCTAATTATATAACTTTTACATTTCCTAATGCACTCCCAGAAAAACTAACTTTCTTAAGCTAAACCCTGCATGCGGATTGGTGCTGAACGAACATTAGATTATTCAACTGCTAAGCCAAAACTAGTCTTCTGCACTCTCTCCTGAAACCTGCAACCCAACTCACTCACCCCGCTGATGCTGCAAGCCCATTGGACGCTAGAATCATCGCCTCTTCCTCCCTTCCACCTCGACAGGGATAGACTGTATTCTCCAGCTGACCAGCGCCAGAATAGAGACCGACTTGCGACGAGTCACTGAAGTCCATGCCATTCACTAGAGCCATGCTGAACTTTCTCTACTTCCCGCCACTACAGGAGATAGCTTCTGATTAAAGCAGGCTCTCCTTCAACTGCACCAGTCTTTAATTGCGTCATTCTTTAAAATGGTGATTATCAATCACAGATGGTTCGGTCACGTATCGAGTCGATTTGTTAAAAGAAGGTTTTTGGTTAAGGTGATAGCGCAGAGAAAAATATCCAGATGCTTGTCTTAGAAGTTTGGTAAGCGATTGTAGCGCCACCGAAGTTGGCGTCGTGATACAGGAACAAAACAAAAGCGAAACTCACCGCCATTTTGAGTGTTATGCTTGCTGACGTTGGAATTAGGAAGATTCTTTTTCTGCATTTGAAATTATTATTTTGCTTAGATTTATCTTGTTTTGTGAATTTTCACTTTTTTATATGTTTAAATTCTTTTTTTTTTCTTCTTTGTGTACTATGTCTTTTATATTTTTAGAATGGATGCGAACGCCAGATCTTGTGTGATTCCGGATAAACATTCGGGCCAAATGAAATGTTGTCTTTGTTGTAGAAGTCGGAATAAATTTCCTGGATTGATATTTTTCAAGTTTCCTTCGGATGAGAGCATGTATGCTTAATTGTTTTGAAATTAAATATTAAAATAAATTGTAATAAATTAAAATTAACTGATTTATAGAACATGTGGAATTTCCTTTTCTGGTATTGAATAACTGTCCAATTTTGTAAATTTAATCATATAAAATATTTTAATGATCTTTTATTTTTAATGTTTTTCTTATTATATTTTACTGGACTTAATGTTTAAATATGATGTGGTGGCAGAATGTTTCCTATATTTTATTGCAGTTTTGATAATGTAATAAAGTTCTGAATGCTTACTATTTATCTCTGTGCATTTATCAATATTGTAATAGATAATAATATTTTCTAGATATAATAAATGGTTTTCAGCATTGAAATGGGATGTGACACCAGAGAATTTGCAGTAAGTCTTGAGGAATGCTAGACTATGTGACAAACATTTTTCTTAATCTTGTTTCACCAGTTCTTTAAAGCACAGATTATCAAAATTTGCTTGTCCTCATATTGAAGAAGATTTGCCTTCTGCATTTGACAATATTCTTTCTTCACATTCAAATGAGGCCCACAGTCCATCTCCTGTAGTTACTGACCCTATTCAATCTTGTTCTACCAATACTGTATCTCCAACAGCAACATCATTTAACACAAGTGAGCACCTGCAAGTCACCCCCAAAACAAGGAAAATTAAAAGTTATCAAATGTTTCAAAACTAAAAAAAAAGACTGTATGGAGAGTGTTCATCTTCTAATTTACTGGCTCAGTTGAAAGCAAAATTATCCATAAAATCACATTTATAAGAGTTTATAACATCTCAAATACGAATGCAGCGTAGAGCTGGCAAAGGGAGACGTTGGTCAACAAGAGAGAAAGCATTTGCTCTTCAAATTTATCTGCATGGCCAAAATACCTACGAAATTCTTCGGAAATATTTTGTCTACCCAAGCAAAGAAACTTTGTACAGGTGAATAGTTTTTTTCAATCAGAAATCTATATGTTAATTTTTTTTGTGTGAATTCAGCAATTCCAATTGTGTAATGAACATTATTTAAAATTATAAAAAATTACAACTGACACGAATTATAAAATTCTATTGGTTTTTATAGTTAAATGTAATGCCGTTATTACTCATTTAATACTAGTTATTCAGCTTTTAGAAGATTCTTATATTTAAAACTTATATATATTTGAATTTAACTCAATAAATCTTAATGAGTGTTTCATGTTTTAAAGTGTTAAAATATTTCTTTGATTAAAATTTCACTGTCCATAATTGATGTAAAGTTATTCATGTTGCAGTATCATTGTTAAGATGGGTCATAATGTTTTTTACTAACATTATGTAAATTATTTCAGATATACTGATAATGTTGCAAGAACTTGAGGTTTTTGTCCCAATTTGATAAACTATTTAAAAAAGCAATCTAGTCACCTGAATGAAGCAGATAGGTTGTGCCTTCTTTTAATAGATGAAATGGCAATTAAACAAGGATTGACAAAATCAACAGATTTAGATTCAGTAGATGGTTTTATAAGTGAAAGGAATGATTTTCAAGAAAAGCACCCTATGCTACTCAAGCTTTCGTTTTTATGGCACTTGGTATTGTGAAAAACTAGAAGCAGGTATAATAAAAAAAATCATTTCTATTAAGTATATTTTGTTTAAAAATGTACATAAGTATCTTACTATTTAAATAATACAATCTTAAAAGAATAACCTTAAATCAAACTGTACAAATTATACATGTTACTGTTAATAAATAAAAAATTTCTTTAAAAAATAAATTTATTTAAATTTTAGGTATTAGGTTAAATTATTAGGTCTTTGAAAAATAAATTCATTTAAATTTTAGGTATTAGGTTATTTTTTCACTTTCCCTTCTGTGGATTTTCCTTGGGAGAAAATAGTGCGAAAAGCCATTGAAACATTGCAGTCATGTGAATTGGAAGTAGTGTCTATAATAAGTGATCAAGGTTGGGAATTACTAGTTTCTTTATTCTTCTTGTTTCTATAATTTACTTATGATCTAACTACTATTTTGATTTCTTTTTACAAACCTTTATTGCTATATATGAAGAATATTATTTTAGTACTCTTATGTAGCTTCTTTTTTTGTGTTATTTCTCTGCTGTGTTAGAATTGTATTTTTTCTTGTAAATTCCAGGTCCAAAGAATAAAAAGGCTATTCAAGGATTTGAAAATTACTAAAGATGAACCCTTCTTTTGGCCAAATAGTAGAAAAGTTTTTGGTATGTATGATCCTCCTCATGTCTTAAAATCAGTGCGAAGCAACCTAAAGAACCATGGGATATAATTTAATGAACTGTAGCTGGAATTGAGCCTCGAACAAGCTATGCGTCATGGAAATATACAGAAAAATTATATGAGTATGATTCAAAAAGTGTAAGTAAAATAGTAATTTTAAAATTTCTTTATAAAGTGTTAAAATATATTGGATTGCGGACATCTACTCTTATAGTAATTGTGCTATTCTCTCTTTTTATAGAAATCTTCTGCCTTTAGGAAGCTTACAAAATTATATTGAAGTATGTGGACTCAGGAAAATGAATGTAAAACTGTCAGCTCAGATATAGATTGCCATAATATAATATTTTTCTCATATTATTAATTCTAGCATTTCTGTTCTAAAAATGTACAACATCTATTTAAGCATTTATGTATGAACTTGACACACTTATTATATTCTGTAAAAATTTCCAAAATGTCTGATAAATGTTTTTTTCTTTATATTTAGTTTTATTTTTAAACAATCAAGATTAATTGATTTGCTTAATAGATAGTAAATTCATAGTCACCTTTTAGATTAATTTCTGCTTCTTTGATTCACATTCATTAGGAAGTTCAACTTTTATTCAATTGCTAGATTAATCCTAATAATGTGTAATTTATTAATATTTTTAATTAAAAAGATACAAGTTGCCAGAATTTTTTTCTATAATGTTTGTTTTATTTCTGTAGGTACTCACTCCGTAGCAGCTGCTTTAAATTTACATGTGGCAGCTAATAATATAGAGAGCAAAGGAATAGAAACCGAAGAATTCATTTGGAAAATTGACACATTATTTGACTCTGTAAATTCAAGAACATTGTATCATGAAAAAAAAAAGAATTATGTTCATTAACTAAGAACATTTTTCATATTAAATTCTGGAAAGAAATGATAAAGTGGATAGCGACATGGCATTTCATATCAAGAAAAAGCAATAGGAAGATTGTTGTACCTTGTAAAAACAGTTGGATTTTAACTTTAAATGCTTTCAATGGAATTTCTGAATATTTATTCACTAAAGTCAAATTTCTCCTTACAAATCGATTTAATCAAGATCCGTTAGAAAATACATTTTCTTCTGTGAGACGACGTGCAGGCTTCCGAGAAAATCCAGAAGCTTATGAATTCAGACATACCATTCACGAAGTAATAATTACTAATTTTTTAAAGCAGTCAACTAACAAAAACTGCGAGAATGATGATGCTTCTACTTTAATCGATTTTACTTCTTTAAACAAAAAGGAATTGTGTGAGTTGATAAATGAAAATTCTGAGGACGTGGATGAAGGAAAGAAACACGATGACACGGATAACTTAAACATAAGTACTCTAAACATAGTAGAAGAAAATGTTTTATCATATATATCGCGTTTTTTAGCAAAAATGTTTTTTGTCTTCTCATGGATGTATGGAATGCAAAAAATTACTTGTGAATGATGATAAAAATTTAGATAATCATATTATTTTATCGTATATTAAAGAATATGACGTATGTAAATCAGGATTAAAATGGCCAACTGAATATTTATTGCAATATTTTTCTAAATTGCATGAATGTTTTTATGGAAATTTTAGCCTTTTTTACCAAAGAGATGGCATAAGTCAGAAATTAAAACCTGTTTTAAACCAAGTTAATTTGAAGTTTTTTAATAATCCCATAGAGCACTAAGATGAAGCACATAGATTTTTTATTTCTTCTTTTATACGGATGATAATTAACATAATATCAAAAAAATGAATGATGAAATGACAATCTGCTAATCTCGAAGAAAATTAAAAAGATTTTACATGTATAGTTAACATTAAAATTGTTTTTTTTTAAATTAATTAGTAATAAATATGCCAGTTTGTTTATTTCTCTCTCCCCTATTTTTAATTAACTAGCTGAATAATGTTTAAAATGTTACTCTAGCCAAATATAAACATTTATCTTTCATCTTGGGATTTTATCATAGTTATTGTATAGAAACCTTTTTGACATCTATTTTAAATTCATAAAACTAATCAGTCTTTGTTTTTAATTGAAATTTATGGATTGTTTTCAATTATTTTCTTCTTTAATAAAGTAAGACAACATTATTTGGATTGTTTCCTATTTATTTCATGATCATTCTGTAATGGTAAATATATGTATTGAATTTTGTTAGAATTTGTAAAAAAAATTCTGAATTTAACTTTTACTCTTAACCCTCCAAGCGTCAACCCCGTAAATAGACGGAATCTCTTCTCCCTTCAAAGCGTTAGCCCCGTGAATAGACGGAAATTTAAATCCCTTTAAAACTGTCACTGCCCGTACTTTCACGGGTCCAGTTTTTCGCTTCCCCCAAACTCAAGCTGCGAGATGATGAGAAAGAAATGTGAGATAAGGAGAAGCCAATCGTTTCAGTGGACGATAGGAATACTGTCTTCTTGGTCGCATTCTTTTAAGCATTTTAAAATTTCGTTTACATTCTCAACCTTACTTTTGAGATTTTGAGAATAAATGCGAATCCACATTAAGTTTTAAATAAAAGGAATAAAACTGAACGTATGAAAATATATTCCCGGAATGAACATATATGAGTATTGTTATTAATAAATTAATCTATAAGACTTTAAAACTTTTTAGGGTGAAATAACAGTTAATCTAAAAAATAAATATAAGATAAAAATTTGACATTTTTCTCTTTTATAACGCACTTTTATTTAAGGATTTTCGAATTGAGATTGCTTATGCAACTTATTTTTTAAAAAAATAAGACACTGAAATTATATGCAGAATTCTATTTAATGAATGAGACTTTTCATCTTTGAATGATTTTTTTTTCATTGATAAGTGTAATTAAAAACGGGGAGATTTTTTATTTGAATAAAATCCATAAATTAAAGTCAGTTTTTTTAGAAAGATAAGTTTTACATTCATTACATTAAATCATGTATTTTTATAACGTAATAATTTATATATAAAAATTGATAAATTTAATTTGCAATTTTTTTTGTTTATGAAAGTTCACATTCCTTGACGAATACAAACAGAAATTTAAGCATTGTAGCGATATTTTTTTTAATATTTTTCTCTAGTTTTTAATAATATTTTCAAAGTTAGAATAAGCACAGTTTTTCTAGATTATATTTTTTCATCGAAATATTAATCTTATTTCACTGTTCAGTCTCATATATACAACACACACTTCTGTGAATGTTAAACATAATGTTAAGTGACATTTTTATATACGTTTAATATTGAGTAATTTAATACGCAAATTTTAATGCTCGTGAAAGTAAATGAATGAATGAGTTAAAAGTTATAATATTTTTAAGTTAATTTAATAAAAGTTAAATAATTATACTTTGTGTTTTAAATTCTAATTATTTAACTCCTTGGTCTAATTTTATCTCATATCTTAGCCTTAAAAAAATTAATGCGTGCAACTGGCATTTAGATTACCTTCTTCTCTTGTTTGCAAAATTTGAGTTCACTAGAGGTGATTTTAGTTTATTTATCCAGTTTGTTCACAGGAGCAAGAAAAATTCAGAAATACCAACATTTCAATTAATTTGAAATTATTTATTCTTAATAAACTGTAACCTCACATTTTCATTTTTTAAAAACAGAACTTGTCAGACACACAGGTCTCTTACCAATATTTCTTCTAAAATAGTGAACATCCTTACTGATAGTGAAGATGAATATTCGTTTTGGCGATCTCCAGATCAAACTGTTTGACCCAGGGCGAATACATTTTACCCGTATATAATTTGGAACTGGAAATAAACACCTCGGGATAAAATTATCAATAATTTTAATTAGAATTTTTATTAATTAAAATTACATAAAATTTTAACATTTATTTGCAATAAAAAATGAAATTATCACAACATTATTTATACAGTGTATAATTTTATTTATACATTTGAATATATCACCAAGAAAATTCATTCTGAGAAAATAAAGATCTTGAACTTTTTTTATCTTATTTAGCGACATGGTAGTTATAGAACTTTCGCTTCAGCTACATGGTTTATTTGTAATTCAATAAATAAAATTTGGAAAATGATATGGCAAAAAAATTCGTATCATTGATAAAGAAAATTTTGAATTCACATTTAATGTACCAAATAGATTTCTACTGTGTTATTTTCGAATGAACTGTAAAATTTTAACATTTTATTAATGCTTGAAAAAGAGTTTTTTCAGTCATGATGGATTTAAATAATTTTAAATTGAGATTGATATAGGAAAAGTAATTTATTTACGAGATAAATGTGATCTCATTTATTAATTAAGTTTGTCATTTAATAATTAAAAAAACAATTCAAGACCCATCATTTTATTTGAGATAAACAAAGAAAGCCTCTAAGTTTGTCATTCGTAACAATTTATGCATTTTTTTATAAAAAATTGGTAAGAATTTCGGCTAATTTGCATAATTTTATTAAAAGATTGATTAATTTAGTGATGAGCGTAATGCGCATGCCTTTAGAATTAATATTTTGAAAGCGCATTTTAGAATACTGAAGTACATTGGAAATACTCTGAAAGAATATTTTTTTTCAAGAATTAAAACACTTGCATGTAATTTCGAAATATAATTTCACATTACGAGGAAATTAAAAATTTTGAGAAACTTATTATATTAAAAAAAATAATAGGCGAACACTTTCAATTCATAAAAATTAGATTCGTATCGTATTAAATACAACAAAATTTATTTCTAATTTAAATTATATGTAGTGTTTCATGAAATAATCAGAAATCCTCTAAAACACAACCATATTTTCTGTGTTTTTAATCGATGTTATTTCGATCGGCTGAAAGAAAAATGCTGTTCGAAATCGAAAGACTGCGATAAGCAACAGCTGTCACTCACAACATGACATCGGCTAATCTGCCTAACCCTGCTGTGCGGTAATAACCGCGAAAGGGGAAAGCAATCCTTTTGTCCAAACCCTGACACTTTTAAGAACAAACCTCTTATTCAGACGCGCCGCTTTCGGTAAGTATTGCATTCTGAATGTCGCCGTCTGGAAGGTTAAAATAACTTTGGTAAAATGAAATAATTGTAGCCAAACCTTATATACGAGAGTAATTAAAGCTTTAAAGTTAGTATAAATGCAGAATAAATGTGATTTGATGTGGTCTAAATTGGAATAAAATATTAAAAATAAATAAATTGCAGTTTAAAAATTACCGGTATATATTATAATTAATAGAAAGAGAAAATTTACAATCAATATTATAATTTAATGTAATATGTAATTCATGAAAGTGTAAAATGTCAAATTTGTTCTTTAAGTAGTCAAAAGTAAGAATTAACCATACTAATGAACCAAATAAATTATTTCCAATGGAATAGAATTTTTAGAGTTTCATTGAAAAGAAAAAAATGTAATTCAATTTATCTTAAGTATGGAGATAATACATATGAATTTCACTACTATACAACAAACAGGAATGATTTTTTTTGTTTTTATATAACGGAGAGAATAAATGAAAAAAAAAAGATTTCATGTAACAATTTGTTAGGGGATATTATTCCAAGACTGCAATTGGCCGAGAAAAGTCAATATAATAAATGTAGCTGCTTTGATCACCTCCTTATCCTGACGTCCCGAAGGAAGATGACGTCATTTCACCGCGCAATAATTCAAAGTCACAAACATCAACAGCGGTGGCGCTACTGTCTATATGAATGCCCATGTTAAAAAAGTTACCATTAGTGCCTATGAGAGTGAAACCTCTGGATCATAACCTTCTCTGTGTTGCAAACCTTTTGAGAACCAACAGCAAGTCGCGTGGAGTTGAGTTGATGTCACGAGTTATGTGATGAATATTTTGACGGAGAAGCTGGACTGATCCTTCATTTCCACGGCCAAACAGTTTTACTTATTTGTACTTAACTAAAAAAATTATTTTGAGCCTGGATATTTTAGAGCCTTTCTGTTCTTTTATTTGTAAAAAATTAATGTTAGGTGAAAAGAAAAAAATAATAAAATGTTCAGTAAAGTAATATAAATTAAAAAAGAATACCTGTTTTCTGTTTATTTGTTTTTTCTTTTACCTTGTAATAATTTCACGTCTTCATCTTTCGAAATCATCTGGCTTCGCAAGGGCTCTGGAGGGTCAATGATTACAACTTTTCTTATCAGCCCTGAAAAGGGCGTGCACATTTTCCCTTAGATTGTTAGTCTCCATAGAGGAGACTAACAATCTATTCTTTTTTGGATTATATTTGAGGATAATTGCTATTACTAGGCTATTATGCTTGTCTATTGTATAGAAGAAATTTTATGGAAGTTTTTTAAAAAATAATCTTCTATTGTTTGCACTTTTAGTTCTTTATTTGTTTATTGCGGATGAACCGCAGTCATTTGACCATTTCTCTTGGAATTTGTGTAGTTTCTAGTTTGTTCAGGTGTGTTTTTGCTGCCGCACATCGTAACTGCGATGCCTACCTTATTAGTGCCCTCATTATGGTCTTGTATAATAACAGCGTGTTATTCAGAAAATGTCTGGACTCTTTCCCCATCATGGGGTATCGTTTCATTTTGCTTGCTTTAAATTTATTTCTTAGATTGTGTATGTACTATTTATATGTATGTCTTTCTCATTTTGTTATTTGGTTGCTCCATGAGATATTTCGCCTTCATAGTTTTGGTGGATCCGGGTGTTTCTATTCCTCGTAAAGTAGACAGCCTGACACTTGCCTGACTTAAGCTTTCCACCTAATGAACCATCGGTTAATCTCTTCTGGAGAGATGTTCAGCTCCTTCTCAATGTCAGTGGATTCACCGGTTTTTGTAATGGCATATAATCGGCGAATATACACATTAGAGTCTGCCAGTTCCAGGAGCTTGGAATATTCTTTACTTGGCGCATTCAAAATGTAAGTTATACTCAAACAATTAGGTCATAAAAACTACTCGACAAATCAATATGTGGAGTAAAATACTTATTAACTGTTTAAATATGATACCCATAGTACTCTACAAAGTGTTCCAATCGTTGGGGACATTTGTCGGAACGTAGCAATAATCGTTCTCTACCCTGACTATAGAAAATCGCTCCTTGGCTCTGGGTCCAGCTTAAAACAGCTATCTGAACCTGGACAACCGTATTAGAACTGATGTCGCCATTTTATAATGGCTAGACGTGACATTGTATTTAGCCAATACACTGACAATATTTCACAATGAATCTCCGTACTCGTTTAATGTTTTACCCAGAAAACCTAACTGCTCCTAATACTCCAAGGGTGGAATAAGCCATTTTTTGTTGTACTATGCAGCAACGGTTTTCTCTATCTGAATTAGATTGCTACCAAAGACGTGGAACTGAATTATTGTTTGTGCAAACTTAGGTCTTGTTACGACACGATGCCATCAGTAGAGGAATACGAATCACTAGGTTTTTGAACACCCTTTGTATGTAGATATTGAATAATATTGGTCCACTCTTGGACCCAAATGCTACTTCACCCTTAATTACACGTTCTGGGGAGAATTGATATCACGCTGTTTTACTTGATCCACTCTGTATAAAGACAATCACAACAAGCATGCAGTCATCGTTCACCTAGACAGTTCTCCCCCTTCCCTACGCCCGTGCTCTTAGACTCCTCGACTGGTCTTTGCTTTTCTCTACTCATTTCTTTCGACAGTATAGGGTAGTTAAGCTGCAAGGAGATGGAGATTGCCTTTTCACGCATGGCGGATGCCTCTGGTGGAACATCTCGGTATTGTAGGGTGCCATTATCGTGGTTTCAAAAGTAGACTCTTCGATTGGAGAACATGACAATATCACTGTGCCAGCCTGCATTGTTGTCGGTCTTTACACGGAAGTACTATCATTTTTCCTTTCATTCAGGTTTCGTTAAGGCACCGTGTAGTAAATCATGAAAAAACAAATGAAGGTTTTAACCGTTTTAATCTTCGAACTATAACTTTTCGTACTAAATCGAAATGCTCTGCATCTTTGTAAATAACTCCCTTCACCTTTCTCTTTTTGTTTTTGAGAGAGGAATAATATCTTCGAATATTTCCACCAGATGACGAAGAAGGGGTTTTTCATTCTTTAGCGCATAGCTACTTTTCTACATCCAAACACCACTTTGGTAATATTGTAGAAGACGTTTTAAAGTTAAAAAGGTGGCAGCGAGTTTAATGAGCATTCTGTACAATATTTAAGGTTCAGATTTTTGTAAAAGGGATATAACAATTATTGAAAATCCTCAACATATGTATCTTGGATTATTGTTTAATTTGTTCATGAGACATTTTTTTGAAAACATTCTAAATAAAATGTATATTGAAAATCATTTAAAATTATGTCAAAAGCGATTTCATTTGAAAGAAAAGAGCGAAAATTGTAAAACTATCCAAGACATGCCTTTCATTCAAATGAACATATATTTAAAGTTTTCTGAAATTTTTTTAATGTGTGAATTTTAATATATAAAAACAGTTCTCGTAACATCATAGTGTTTTTATTTCAACAAAGAAAAAATATTGCATTAAATAATTCGGTTGAAGAAAAAATTTATATTCACAATTGGTGTTTTGCTCATTTATATAAAAAAACTGCTTCCCGTTTAATATACTAAAATTCAAACAAGTAGTAAACTAGCTTTCACCTTATATAATAAATTTTATATTTTACTGTGCTTATAGTTAATTTAAATTGGGTTTAAAAAACTGTGAGAAAAAAAATATTAAAAACATATACTACTAGAATCTTTGTTTTTTATTTTCTTTCATATACACTATAAATAAATAAATTGTTTTTTCTCTAATTTTGGGCTAAATTTACATTTATACAAACAAATGGCAGTAAAATGTTATCAATAACATATTAGTTTTAACAGTAGAAAAATTATGTTAATAACCAATTACCTTCAAATTCCTGAATTAAACCAAAACAAATTTATATATATATATATTATTCTGATTGCATTGAAACAATTGGTAAAACATTTAAACAAATCAAGTTACCTTCTGCAATGGTTTCTGATAATTGGCAGGTAATATAACAATTCTAATAGATGAACAAAATTATGGAGGTTTTTTTTATTAATTTAATTATTGCCAGTAATGATATCAAAAATGGTAAACAAAATACTATTTTAGCGGATAGTGATTATTTTTTAAAAAATCATGCAAATGATTTCTTGATATAAAGGATAAAACATGTTCTTTATTTTTGGTCGCAATAATTTTTAATGATGAAAATTTGGGCACCTTAAACTCAAGCTTCAGAATCATGTCACATAATAGTAGATTTTTATAGATATTTATGAATAAATTTGCATAATTTCGTATTTCGTTTTTTGTCTTTTGTAACAACATGTTTATTCTTAATCTTTACCTTTAAATTGTCTATATATCAAAAGTTTATTCTTTCAAAACAAGGTGTTTTCATTAAAATATTAAAGGAAAAAATGTTAAATGTAGTACAAAAATATGTTTCCGTAACTAAAATGCTCTGAAATTATCTAATGTTGATCCGCAGTAAATTTTTGAACCTAAAAAATAAGTAAGCTAAACAAAAACATGATATTTAATATTTATTTAAACAGTTATTTAATATTTTCATTATATCTTATGTTGAATCCGCTTAGACTTGTATTTTCTGTTATTTGCTTGTTAAAATTTATCAATCAAAATATCTCTTCTTAGTTTGAAGTATTAAATCATGTACATACTTGTTATCATTTCAACAAAGAAAAAAGAAGTTATTTGTTGATGGAAAATTTACACATGGTGTATTTAAAAAATTTGACTGCCGATTTTTTTTTCAATCTCTGTTTCTTTCCATATTGTAATTACAAATTTAATGTAGTCGAAAAATATATGACGCCATCTACATTTAGCCAGGAAAACTACTAAAACAGATGACATGAGCTTATGAAATCATTTATCGAACGAATAAAAACTGTGCTTTTAAAGATGCATGAAGATGTTAACGGCATTTTGAAAGTTGTGAGGATTCACATTGCTACGGAAGCATCCTATCGGGCCTTCTGACGAAACATTTGACATCTATAATACTTGAAAGACTGAATGAAGGAATTTAATAGAGTTTAATGCTTAAGGGGTAACCATCCATGCTAATCTCATTGTTGGATGATTAATCATATCCATTACAAGATTCGATGTATACAATCAATGTAGAGATGCTTTATCGATATGTGCTTAAAACAGTAACATAAACTATCTGCTCATCTACTCTATATCCCTCTGTCAATAAATTATTGATTAAAACCGTTGTCAGAATGTAAAATTCATGTTTGAAAAAAAAAAACAGTTTCAAGCACATTTAAATAATTTTTGTGCAGACAGCCTGACCATCAGCCGTGATTTAAAGGCTCGGTGGACACCAGGAATGTTGGCTTGAAAAAGAGGTAAAACTGAGGATTTTTTAAATTTCAAGTTGTGTGTGTGTGTGCAATTTCTCCAAATTTAAATCAAATCCTTATTGACTACCTAATTTTACTTTTAATTAATAAATTGATACATATCTTTATTGCCTTTTACTACGTTTGACGATTGAGATAGGAGACGTTAAATATTCAAGATTATGGAGAGGGGGTAATAAGGTGTCTGTGTGGTTTTTAATTTCAAATGCTTTTCCAATGATTCTTACAGAAATTCAACACTACCTCTTTAAATCAATTAGAGTGGGATATTCAATCCCACTAACCATAAGAAAAAATTGATTGAGACTAAATGTTTTTTTTTCTTTTAAAACTATCTCAGCCTTTCATTTATTAATTTCACTTGCGAGAATAACTATTGAACCCTTCGAATGCTTCTTTCTCCAACTTTATCTATAAAAATGAGTTAATTAAATAAGAAATATTTGCAAATTTTGATAATTTTGTGTCAAATTAAAAAATACTATTTAAAAAATTCAAACTTCTTTACAGATTCTAAAGAGATATTTACATATGATAATTTTATGTATTGTAGTGAAATATATGCAAATATATTGTAAATACCATCGAATTGTCGTCGTTCTTTTCTACTAATAAAAAAATCTGCATAAAAAATTCATGAAACTTTAATAATGGGCGCATTGTTTTGGCGGGTTGAAAAAGTAATAGGCTGTGCTGCAAAAGGTTCTTTAAAATTTCGCTTGATGTGCTCCATCCATTGAACCGCTCTCAGGAAAGCATTTTCTGCTATTCCAGCGAAAGACCAAATGGAGACTCCCAGCCAACAACCCATCAGACCTCCAATGTAGCTGAAGAGGTAGCCGGTCTGAAATATATTAGAAAGTTATTGCGTTTTTATTTAACGAAGCAAACACTAAATGAATTTTTTTTTAAAGGAAAATTTTTGAATTTACTAAAAGTTGTTTAAGAAAATATTTTACAGAAATATGTCTAATATTTAATCCATCACATATTCAAGATTGAGGATATTAAGGAAACGCAGTTGCCACCAAAAATTGTCATTATATATATATATATATATATATATATAGGGGGGAAATTAATATTGAGAATTCTAAATCATTTCCAATTAACCAAGATAACTTTTGTACCAACAATGAGTTTGGATTTCGTTCCCCCACTTGAAGTTCCCTGCCAAAAGTAATTGCCTCATAAAATTCTATTTGTGCTAAACCCCTTAGGGTCAGGGGACATGGTTCAGCTGTAGTTATAATCACTGTTGGTGCTAGAGAGTTTTGTGAACCCTGCTTTGGCGACATTTTTTTAAGTAACGCTCCTCTTTCCAATGAGTTTACATAACTTCGTTCATTAATAGTAATTGATTGAAAATATTATTCTTTTCCCCATTGCTTAATTTTTTAGTATTGCAAATTGATTTTTTTAACTTAATAAAATTCTATAATTTTTGAAATATGAGTTTTTAATTTTATTCGAAAGACAAATTTTTGAATCAAGAATTACTTGAAATTTCATTTCTGATGAAGTGGTTTAGTGAAGATTATCGGCGCCCTAGATAAATTGTTGCATCTTTAATTGCAATTCGTCGCAGAAAAATTAAATTAAGCCTCGGATTGGTTTCCCCCCCCCCACTGAGATTATATTTTACATTGAAAAGTTACAAAACAATGTTTTTTCTTCAAGCGTGCTTCCTCCTCCATGACTGGAACCTCGGGAATATACAAGGTGGCCAGAAATAAAACACCCCTACTCTGACCTCCATGGATATCGAACTACTCAGTGTAAAGGCTCAAAATTTTGTACACATACTATTCAAAATATGGGGAAACGGATTTCACGAAAAAAAAATTAGTTCCTGAAATCACCGATAGGTGGCGCTGCACAACTGGAACTATGATCAAAAGACACAAATAATAATAAAAATTAAAATGTTTATGCGGAATGGAATGCTTCCATGCTTCCTTTTTAATTTTTCTGCCCCTTATGGAAAATAAAAATAGTAAAGAAGCTAGAACTCCCGTTGTAACTGCAATTTCATACTGTAACCAGAAAAATTTGCATAAAGCATGGTTAGAAGCCATGTTAAAAGGTGGGGAATGTCATTCTTATTAGTGATGGCTGTCACGCTGCCAGAACGCGCTTTGCTTGTGAAGTTGTTTTACGAGAATAAAGGAAATGCTCCAGCTGCACTTCGAGAGTTTCGCCGACTTAAGGATTTGCGTAAGGGACCATTGCTTCCACAAGCTCTCAGGAGAATGATCGCTCGATTCGAGGAAACTGGACATCTTGGAGTTCAGCCTGGTCGAGGACGCAAACCGGTTCGTTCAGATGTCGTTGAAGATGTTGCCACCGGTATTGTTGAACAGTCAATGGATAATGTTTTAGGCTGCAGTAGTGCACGTGCAGTGTCACGACACTTGGGTGTTCCCTATAGCACAGTGTGGAACGTACTCAGAAAAATGGTGCATTGTTTCCCGTACAAAATCCGCCCTAATCAACAATTGCTGGCCACAGACAGGGAGATGCGACTGACCTTTGCATTGACATTTCTTGCTAGAGTTGAAGTGGATGCATCGTGGCCGTGGCAGATTCTGTGGAGCGATGAGGCCCATTTCCACCTCAGTGGAACAGTGAACACCCATAACTGTCGCATATGGGACACGACAAACCCCCGTACCTTCCAAGAGATTCCACTCCACTCACCGAAAGTTACAGTCTGGTGTGGATTCACAGCCACATTCATCCTTGGACCGTTCTTTTTCGAAGAGGTTACTTCCAATGGCCTTGAGACATGTACCGTGACGGCCAACAGGTACAAAAGGATGCTCGAAACATTTGTTGTACCCCATTTGCAGCAGCGCCAATGCCTTGACACCATTACTTTTATGCAAGATGGAGCACCTCCACACATTGGACTCCCTGTGCAACAGTTTCTTCGCCAACATTTCACCACTGACAGAATAATCAGTCGCGTGTTTCCGACAACTTGGCCATCTCGTTCACCGGATCTTAATCCGTGTGATTTTTGGCTTTGGGGACACTTAAAAAACCTTGTTTATCGAGAACGTCTGATAACCTTGGCAGATTTGAAAGAGAGTATCAGTCTGCATGTGAGAAGCATCTCAGATGACCAGTTACGATCCGCAGTTGAACAAGCTGTCCACAGACTTCACATTTTACATCTTCAGGAAGGGAACCATATTGAGCAGCATTCCCTGCATCGATAACGTCCTTGTTTCATGTATGCTTGGTACTTTCAAATAAAATGTGTTTAAAACGTGTTTTTGTGTCTTTTCAGCATACGTCCAGTGGTACAGCGCCACCTATCGGTGATTTCTGGAACTAAATTTTTTTTTTCGTGAAATCCGTTTCCCCATTTTTTGAATAGTATGTCCACAAATTTTCAAGCCTTTACACTGAGTAGTTCGATATCCAGGGAGGTCAGAGTAGGGGTGTTTTATTTCTGGCCACCCGGTATATTTTCTAGTCACTAATGTACTATTCTAACACAATATTAAAGAATTGGCAACTTACAATTTCTTAGCTTTAAAGTTTAATGCTTGAACGATATATATTACTTCAGTAAAGCTTGAGAAATTTATTTAATCACAAATATGACTGAAAAATTGACAGTAATTTGTTTAATTTGCTAAGTAACTATACTGCTGTTATCCTATTACAAGTTATTTAATATCATAAAATTTAATTCATTACTCTTTCATGCAGAATTAGTAAAGAAATGTGTCAGAAAAAAAAACTGCGATAAAAAACGTTTTCTCGGGGCTAAATGCAGTAAAAACCGCAAAGAAGAAACCTGGTTAAAACGGAGGGGACACCAATTAACGCTACGGGAGCTCGAAATTGAAGTGCTAAAGAAGGGGAAAGAATCTGTTATCTTTCTTCACTGAATGCCCACATTCAAAGGAATTTGGGTTCCAGCAAACTAAAGGTTATTTTAAATGTTTTCGAAACTGGTGAAAATATAACTCTCTACATATCGATTTAATTGTTAATTCCTAATTATTGTAAAAGATGGAGACGGATATGGCCACTCATTTAAATTCATACTTCGTCTGTTAGTGACGTCAGGTTATCGGCTTTGCTACTTAAGGAACTTCTCTCTTCGTAGAGTCGCCATTTCGTAATGTGAAAGGGTGAGGTTCGTTTAATTTTTTCTCCGTTAAACGGATGCACTAGGTCTATATATATACAGAGAGAGAGAGAGAGAGAACAAAAAGCAACCTAAATAAATTGAAACAGAAATCAAAGTAAAAATGAAAGAAAACAAAACCGAAACAAAAGTAAAGTAAGTGTAATCCGGTCTGAAGACTTTCTCAATTGTCAACCTCAGGCAGGGATTACAAAAATAGCGAATTTTTGTGTCAGCAGATTTGACCGTACTCCAAATAAGTAACTCTGCCGATGACCTGAAAAATTCCTCCTTCCAAAGTTAAGAGAAACATCAAGTTTACTGAAATACAGAGAAAAACCACGCACACACAAACAAAAAATTTAATAATAACACCAAGTAAAGAATCAATAAACCCTGAAAAACGAACAAATAATAGAAATAGGAGATCCATACACATACCATTAATTGTAGAATAACAAAATTTCATTTGAAGCGCCTAAGTAGAACGACGCGATCCATCAAGGTAATAAGTTCCGAATGAAAGTGAGGAGAAAAAATCTGTTTAAGTAAAGGAGGCTACGTAAAAAAATTAGACCAATGGCAGGGTTTGTTCATTTTTTACTTGGTATTGTTATTAAGTTTTTTTTTTTTTTTTTTTTGTATGTGATTTTTCTCTGTATTTCAGAAAATTTGATGCTTTTCTTAAACTTTGGATGGAGGAATTTTTCTGGTCATTGTCAGAGTTGATTTTTTGGACTATGGTCAAATATGTTGACAGAAAAAAATTCCCTATTTTTGGAATCCCTGCCTGAGGATGACCCTTGAGAAAGTCTTCAGACCGGATTACCTTTACTTTACTTCCGTTTCAGTATTGTTCTCCTTCAGTTTTACTTTGATTTCTGTATCAATTTACTTAGGTTGCTTTGGACAATTTTACACTATATTTTTAGAAGTTGCAGCAAGAGTGCTCACTAAATATATGTAATATATTGATTTTTTTAAAAAAAACAATATATGTAATATTTGATAATTTTAAAAATATATAGTATTCATATTTTTTAAAGTATTTATTTTTGTAATATTTCCATGGTTTTAAATTGTAGCAGGTTAAGTGACATTATAATCGAAATTATTTTATTTTATAACAAGTGAAAAGCTTAATATGATGGAAAAACAGACAAAACTTTAAAGTTTAAATTAATCAATCTCGATATATTTAAAAAGATTTTTCTCGAAATTTACTTTATAATTTTATTATTATAAAGCGGTTTTTCTAACTGCTGAAACATAATTTATTTTTTTAGATTGGCCAAAAATATCCAAAAATTCTCCTTCTACAGGTGTTGTCTTTCTAAGGAGCGATCTTTGACACAAAAGATTTGCATAAAAACTATCGTTTTCATGTGATGTTATATGGATCCTAATACCAAGTCAAGTTTATATTTATTAAATTTCAGTCTTAAAGCAACACTAGAGTTATTTTGGGATAGATATCTTAATTTTGAATCTCAATCAGATGACGAGGACGTCATATGAGCTGTCATTCACTCTTCAAATTTCAAAAACCTTGCAGCAGGAGGGTGTTACGTCCCGGATGATTTACCAGACCTAGACGCTTAAACGAATGTTCTTAAGTGGGATCAGTTCTTGAATCTGAAACACTCCGGTTCTGAAACCGAACCCTCAACATCAGACCACGACGACCGTAATTCTTTTCGAAATAAGATCTTTGCGTCTCCACACACTTAGTTCAACAATTCATCCATTTCTGAAAGAACTTGTGGAAGATTTCTTTTGGAATATTGTTAATCTCTTGTGTTTCTTTGCATTTGTTTCTTCGGGATCCTTTCAATGTCCTCTTCAACTGGGGAAGCAATCAGAATTGGCATGGATACATATCTTTAGAGCAGAAAGGTTTCAGAACGACTTGAAATCTATGATTCGCCAAGAAAATCCGGCTCAGGCACTAGGAATGTGGCCGGATATAGTCTTATTGCAATCGCATTACACTCCCAATGTGGAGGAAGAACAGGCCGGGTTAACAAAAAGGGAAAATAAGACGATAACTGAACCCCTATGAAGTTTTTATACCAAAGCTGACTATTATAATACAAAATTTCTCACTTTTTATTGAATCTTAAGCCCTTGCTTTATCTAAAACTACGTAGAACGTGAACTCGGCCCCGACAAGGAAGCAATTGTCGTTAACGTGCAGGGTTAAAATAGAACACTTTGTACTGCTAGTTTATACTTATTTATAATTTGCACTGTAAGAATTTATTTAAGAGAAAGTAAGTCAAAGGAAATAAACTGTACGCAATTTCACATCAATTCTGTACACTTCACTGTGGTATACTTAAAAAACACTATGCATAACCCGAGAGCAATTTATGAATTTTGTACACACTATACAGTCATAGTTAGGCAACAACTGAAGTCCATTACAGATTTAAAAAACAAAGAACAACCAGCAGAGCGCTGCTCTTTCCCAATCACAACTTGTATTTGCATAAGACACGTAGGATTGTCGTAGCAGAAGCCCATTTCCAATTGCTTTGTCAATGATGCCAGTGCAATGTCATAGCTTCCTCATTTATTCACGATTAAGAAATAAGGAATGTAGGCGGTAATTTACTGTACATCCAGGGGTCTAGTCCTTTTGACTGAGCTGCATCATAGAATAGGTGAATTAGTTGGTAGTATTCTTTAGTCACAGTCAAGTTACAGTTTTTTTTATCAGATGACCACTTTTATTATAACAGTAGCATTATGAATGTTTGTGGCCTCCCAGAACGTGTGCTATCCTTTATTGAAATGAAGCCACTTCTAAATCAGTTGAACCAAAGCTATGTAAACGTCTCCAAGCAACTGCAGATTCTCACTCAATGTTTCGCCTTGAGAATTACTAAGTTTTGGTCAGAATTCGATTTAGAATGTATCTGCTCAATTTGTTCACTGATCAGCTATGAGGGAAATTTAAAAGATTCGACAAACACGTATGACAACCTCTCACTCTGCATTCAACCTTCAAATGATCCTCTCGAACGTAGAGAATTAAGAACGTTCATTAAAATGCTTGTTTTCTCTGTCCTCAGTGGCAGCATCTTACATCTAGAAAATTTCATATCGAATAATCTATTTTATAGTCAAAAAGCCAGTATGGGAAGGACGTACTTTTATTTGATCAGCTATAATTGAGCTAATCTAAGTAGTGTCATTATTAATATTTAGTTCGTAACAATGATCTTATCAAAATACATTCATTTTTTTCTATAAAAATGATTTAGTTTCTCTAATTTCCTGTTCCTAAAAATTAAATATGCCGTCCTTCACTACAGCCTCTTTTTTAAGGTTACGAGATATAAAAAAATGATCATTAGGACTTTTTTCCACTGTGTAGGAACATAAAAACATCCTAGTTTAGTGAAAGAATTATATTTCAGACATCAACAAGAACATTAGGGTTCTAATGATATTCGAATAATCTTCTATGGTACTATATTTCAAATTAAAATATTTATAAAATATTTATTTTGATGTCTATTTAACGGTCCAGTTTAAAAGAGAAAGTGTGATTGAATTATTTGTCGACTCTGATATTATCTTCATAAATACCGGGTGGTCAAAAATTTTTTTACCCTATGTATGAAACCCTAGTGGCCTATCCGCTCAAACAATCGAACTAAAATTTTAGACATGGTCGTTTGAATGTATGCGCTGATGATTCTAAGCAACGCAGAGCTCATGGTTACGGTTACAGGGAGAGGATTTTGAAATTTTGGAAAGGTGACGCCCATTTTTTCTTTGAGCAAATTGATAAATGTATTAAAAAAACATAAATGGCTTCGGAACGATTCGCTTGTGACGAAAATTGCCTGTGTAAAGCATTCAAAAGAAGAACATTATAAAGATCTAATGACAGTACAGAGAGAAAGAGAAAAAAAGCTTTTATTGGAATGGAAAGTTATAATTACAGGTTTTCACCGAGTTTACTCTTGCAGCCGACAAAACATTGCGCATTGCATTCGGGAAACTCTGGACGTAACATGAATGGAGGAATATGCATAATTTCACGTGTTATGGCATAGAAGAGCATTATGAAGGACCAATGACAACACAGAGAAGAGGAGCTTTGAAGCACTTTGCATAATGCACAGGGTTAGAAGGTAGAAGCACCAATCACAGAACATCACGTGCAAATCATTAAATGTGGAAAAAACCTTTAAAAAGCAACTTGCGAAGAATGTTTTTTTCAGTCATATGAACGATTATGCCAACAAAATGACGCTAAGAACGAAACAACGAGGAGAATGGATAAAGCCATTTTATCTGAACGGGGAAAATGCTCCCGAATCAGTGCGAATTTATCAGCGAAATCACAAGCTAAGACGAGACTCATGTACCGTAAGAAGTGTGTGTGATTGAGTAAGAAAATATGAAGAAAATGGATGCACTTGTGATCGACCTGGATCCGGCTGAACATATGCTCCAGTTGAGGTTGTTGCCAAAATGCATAACTGCAGGTCCATCGCATACTGCAAGAAGTGTTGCTCACAATTTGATTTTACCGAAAACCACAGTTCTCAGGCTTCGGCGCTCTGTTCTGCGGACGTTTCCTTATCTGTTTCATCGCGGCCAGACGTTAAAGTCTGGAGATGAGCAACTGCTTGTGGACTTTGCCAATTTTTTCCTCATCAGATATGATGAAGATAACAGATGGCCGCTGCGGATAATATGGAAAGATGAGGAATACTTCTATTTAACTGGAAACGTTAGCACCAAGATCTGTGTTCAGTGGGCTGACAAAACCACTCACGATGTGGAACTAGTGCCTTTACACGAAGCCAAAGTGACTGTGTGGTGCAGCATTGCTAGAACATTTGTTTTCGCTTTGTACTTCTTCGAAGAGGTCAATACCACAGGTTCGAAATCATGCTCTGTCACAAGTGCTCAGTATGAATCCATGTTGAAGTATTACGTCATTCTTGAATTGCAGCAACGTAAAGTCATTAGTGATTTTGTATGGAAGCAAGATGGGGCTGCTTCACGCGTCACCCAGTGTGTTCGACCATTGCTGCAACAACACTATGGTGATACAGTACTCTCTCGTAACTGTACAGTTTCATGGCCAACGGGATCCCCGACATTATCCCTATGGATTTCTGGTTCTGGGGTTATCTGAAATCTAAGGTGTACATGCCAGCACCACGAGATGTATTAGAATTGAAAGATACCATAACACGTAAAGTTATGCAGATTCCTCCTTTCATGCTACGTTTGACAATGCCTTCCACAGTCTCCCTAATACAATGCGTTGACGCCAGCAAAGTTGAACATGGTAAATGCCTGTAATTATAACTTTCGATTCCAATCAAAACTTTTTCTCTGTACTGACATTAGACCTACATAATGCTCTCCTTTGCAATGCTTTAACCCGGCAGTTTTCGTTACGTGCTAATCGTTTTGTCGCCATTTGTAGTTTTTCAATACACTGACTAATTTCGCTATGAAAAGGTGGGTGTTGTCATTCAAATATTAGAAATTCTTTCAGTGTAACTGTAATCGTGATTGCGGCGTTGTTTAAAATCATCACAATCTCAAATGCATATATCTTCAAACAACCGTGTTTGAAATTTTGATTCGATTGGTTGAGCGAATAGGCAGCTAGGGTTTCATACATAGGGATTTTTTCGTCCGCCCTGTATTTATGATTACAACCCCTTTCCACACTAACCTTCTGAGATTATAAAAAATCACTTGAACTAGCCAGTATAACCTCAGACTATAGAGTCAGGACGATTCGGAATTAATGATTCAAATTTCATTTAACAGAAAAATTTGAAAGGAAAAGAAATTTATTTAGTCTCATTTATCATTGAATTTAATCGGTCACAGCTTCTTGGATAAAAGGTTTTATATACACTAAAGTGCCCGCCCCACCCAAAAAATTAATATACCTATCTAATATCATGTACAGCCTCCACGAGCAAGCAGAATTGTCGCAGCATGGTGTGCATGGATTCTACTAATTTGTGAACTTATTTATGGACAATTCACACCATGATCTTTGCAGGGCAGTCCACAAAGCCAAGGGAGTGCGAGGTGGTGGATATTTCCTAAGGACAGAGCATTGAAAAACATCTAAGATATGTTCGATCTTGTTCATGTCAGGAGAATTAGGTTGCGAAGAAAGGGGGAAAATACAGAAGAATCTTTCCCAAGTTACTCAGTTGCTACTGTTGACATGTGG
Source organism: Argiope argentata (assembly GCA_026289955.1). Classification (NCBI taxonomy): domain Eukaryota; kingdom Metazoa; phylum Arthropoda; class Arachnida; order Araneae; family Araneidae; genus Argiope; species Argiope argentata. Next base: position 77,428 of record JAOUZG010031395.1, read on the forward strand.
GGTCGTGCATTTTCCCGTTGGAACTGTCCACGTGCGTCATAATGCTCACAGGAAATGAATGTATGTAGAGGGTCGGAAAGAATGTTAAAATACAGTTGGCTTGTCATGGTCGAGTCTACCACCTTAACAGTCCCACTTTGTACCAACTTTATCCGTCCCTTACCCTAACAGAGCCTCCACCAGCTTGAATAGTTCCTTGCAGGCATGGGAAACCCATAGATTCATGTAGTTTTCTCCACGCCAGTCACAGCTATCCACCCGATACACGTGGAAACATGACTTCTCAGACAAGAAAATGTTCTTCCAATCATTAAGAGTCAAATGGCGGCGTAAGTAAAGTAATGGCAAGTAAGGTTCGCTAGCTTTATGCCGCTAAGTCACCAATGGTACACGAGATGTCTTGCAGCTGCCAAATCCCATATCAATTAAGTTACGTAGCATAGCGCATGCACTGACACTTGTTGATAGCCGGCAACCACATCCACAGCAATTTGAGGAACTTTTAAACGTCTGTCTCGTATAACGACTGTTTTCAGGCTTCGATGATCTCGTTCTATCAAGGCCTTTTTCAAGCCTCACCGCTGCCGGAGATTTCGAGTTTTGCTCTGGAAATGCTCTGCCCCTTCTTTCATGCGGCGGGGATCAGTCCCCGTTAAAAATCACTTAAACCTTTATAATTATCTTTTGAAAATCGTTTAAATCTATTAAACAGCAATAATTGATATAATAGCCTCCTCAGATTCCTGTTGAATTATGCAATGCGGTTCCCATTATTTGAATTATTCTCCATTAGTTACGGTTCCTATTATTTGAAATATTCTCCATTAGTTACGGTTCGCATTATTTGCATACGACCTGCTATACCCATTTTTCTGGCTCTTAAATGTTGTTGTTAATTATGGCACTTGCGTATGGACAAACTCCCTACTGATACAGCAGCAGATTTAAGCCGAACAAAGCATATCTTGTTTTTGAAGCAGCGCCAAGAGTACTACTAAGCTACACACTCACCACATTTGCTTCCACAGCCCCTTTTTACAGGGAGGAACAGTCATACATCTCACAGAGAGCACACAGAAGAACAACCATGCCCGAACCGGGACTCGAACCCAGAACACGAGGAAGACGCGCAACCTCTGGGCCAGAAAGCCGACGATAAATGTATAGTGTTTTAACGTAACCTTTTCTATTTAATATCTAATGGGCTTTATAGATAAGCAAGCATTTAAAGTTGTAAATAATCCCAAAACACTAAGAAAGAAACTGTTAATAGCAATTGGCTATATATTTATTATGTATGATTGGGATGATTTTAAGATCTTGTGGTCGGAAACCGTAACCCTCTTCAAACTGAACCATCCCTAAATATGGCTTTCCAGATGGATTGTAGAAGAGCGCATGAGGAATTAACATCAACTCAAACTCTGATATTTACAAAGTCAATGGAATGGAGCTTTCAACATATTTCATTCCTTCATATGAATAACTTATCCTGTTTGTATTATTTTATTACATAAGAAAATTTAATTTCTTCTTTATTATTCACGTCAAACGCATCTAAAGCGCAACCTTTCGCGCAATTCCCTTCAAACATATTCTAGCACGTGAAGTATGTGATATTATCACTAATGATAATACATTTCTCAATAGCAAAATTGAATTAACGGATGTTAGAAACTGAATGAATATTGAAAATTCGTTTATCCATCAATTGACTTTATTGACGATGCATTAAAGTTTACACTTAGTCACATCAGCCTGAGAGTCTGAAATCTAAGAATTTTAAATCCTTTCTTTTTTCAATAATGACTTATTTCTACCGTTGGTTTTTTTAAAACTCATCTTGCATATATTTCGACATATTTTGTAAATGAAATGACAGAAGATTAACTTACTGTATATTCAGGGACATGACGCTGTACTGTAACCTGACGATCTCCTAACGAAATGTCGACTTGGATTCGGTCTCTGTTAAGAAAAGGGTTTAACGAATATTAAAAACAAATCCTTTTCTTTCGATTATTTTTACACAGTTTTTTTTTTCAATTTAATCTGTTTCATGTTTTAAATCAGGTTGCAAACACTAATCGATTGTTTTCTCATTTAATAACAGGTTTTTTATATAAACATTTTTTATCAAGGCATAAATTAAGCTTCACATAGTTTTCAATCCATATCTATGGCGTTACTTAACGGTAAATTAAAAAAATAATAGAATGCATAATAATCGATACTAAAAACTGGAAACAGCAATTGGTGCATATTTTCTTCAAACGCACTTTAATTAGCGTCTGAAACTGAAGAAAATAATATGTTTCATTTAAACTGTAAATGTGAGAAATTTTGAAAGTAAAATATTAAAAACTTGACCTATCGTAATTATTATAATAAAAATGAAAAAATTGAATACTTAAAAAAAGAGAGTATTACTATTCATAAAAAACACTGATTTTTTATGCGAAAATGATTCAAAGTCAAATTTACTTGGCCTATTTTCATTCGTAGTTCATGCATTTACAGTTTTCTTCTGATGTTTATATCTTTATTAACAAAATATTTTTTAAAAAATGAGAAAATTAAAAAATACTGTATAAGAGTCAAGTCACTGGTCCTGTCTGTGCAATAGAGTGAGTAGGGCAATAGTCTATGTGTCTTTCCTCACTGCGCAAATATTTCACAATGAAAAATTCAGTGTTAGAAAATCTTTTATAAGGCCCATTTTATGCTACTTCAAACGATGCTATCTAAATTTAATACATGACATTTTACAAATTAATATTTATATAAAATTGATGTGTTTTAGTATGCATTAAAATTTTAAGGAGTTTACGAAAAAAATTTCAGATCACTGCGTAAATTATTGTATATTCTTTTAAATTAGGAATGGTATCCCCATTCGCGTTAGAAAACAAGATTAGGATAGCTTATTTTGAATGAAAGAAGACAGTATATATTTTTAAATTATATTTGCAGTTCTTATTGTTAGCCCTATAATTTTGTAGGACTGCATGAAAATTAATCTACATTGATGTTAAATTCTTGGCCTTAAAAATTCGAGAGAATGGTATACAAAATCATCTGATTTGCTCGCATGACGAACTAGTGCAGAGTGACGAAATACAAAATAAAAAGCAGCGATGTTAAAGCATAGTTATGAAACAACATGGATTAAAATATTAGGTGACAAATTTATTACATTAATCATGTGATTGAGATGACATGGGGATCAAAAGGAGTGCATTGCAAAATAATTGTTCTTTGAGATGCTGAATATAATTCAAAATACAGTACAAAATATGTACATAAATGAACATAACAACTTTGCACGGTTATCAAAAGAAAAAAGAATAAGGAGGGGTTATAATTAAAGCTATAAAAAACCCTTATCCCAGTGTTTAACCCGAGTTCACGTGAAGGAATGTGGATTGGTTTTCCACAAAGAAAAAAAATGTTCACAAGTGGGCCGTTATATGGGTCCCTGAGACCTAAAACATTATTTTTAAAATGCAAATTGAGAGGCATGATATGCCCTCCGTGCATTATACTTGTGATAAAAAAGGCGGAAAACTTGCAATTCCTATTATTCTACATCTGAGAACACAGTTATGCTTTTATGTTTGAAATATCGGCCTCTGTTAGTGGAGCGCTTTTATAAGAACGATGCCACAGGACGACTGCATTAAAGAAAACTTGGGCATTAAAAAGTATAGGAAACGTCGTCAATCTAATGAATGTATTCGTTCTGATGATGGTTTCGTCTGATGGGAAATAAGACAGACAGCAGAAAGCAGTTGCTTCGACATCAGCAGAGGATGTGGCTACAGCATTGCAGGAAAGGTCGAACAATGCTTTGGGAACTTCCAGTGAACATGAGCCTTTTGAACTCTAGATATGCCTTTAAGAATAGTTCTCAAAATTCTACAAACGTCTGTAGAATTTCGTAAATAGTTGCGAAATGTTCTGCAGTGTTTTCTAAAACGATAAGCATTTGTCCTGCAATATCTTTCCAAAATGGAAAGGGATAATGCAAGGACATGGAGCGCTTTGCGGAGAAACGAAGGCCACTTTCAACTCAAAGATTCTGTCAGTATTTAAAATTCCAGTATTTGGGAAGAAATTTCTTTTAAAAAAGATTGATTCTTCGGTCCTGTAATCTGTATACTCAATAATCAAGTTTGAAATATTTTGAGGAACTAAATCATTCCAACGTATTGATGGAGTGGACACGTGGTCTGTATAATTTTTACGCAAGAAATTGCTACTACAATTGCAATTTCTTGCAAAGGAAATCGCATTTTGGAAATGACAGTCATCAGCCACCATTTAAAACAGCATGGCCACTATAATGAAATGTTTCACCTTCTGATTGTGAGATTACTTAAAAGATACTTTGAGCAGGATTCTGATTGTAAACTTGATTGAATTGGGAACATTCACAATATCACCACTAAAACACTCCAATCTGTCTGGTAAAACGCTGTTTTATACTAACTGTTCGTAGGAGTAAAAAATGGACAACACTTTCGACATAGGCTTCTAATTCTTAATAAATTAATCAGTTTTTGCTTTTTCCGCAGTTTTTAGTCTTTTGGCAAACCAATTTCATGTTTGCTTTTTCTATGATGCTTGGTCAAAATACTCGTCAAAAGGTAGATATATATATATATATTTCGTATTCAATATGGCATATGCTTAAAGGATGGATTTTTGAAGAAAATGTCACATCTTTTAATGAACATCTCAAGACGAGCATCTAACAACTTTTGAACTATTGTATTTTCTTTATCGAAACAAATTCCGTTTCATGTATACCGAATATTACAGACGAAATATCAATATTCTGACCTTTGATCATTTCAGACAGTCTTTTGAAATGACAACTTTAATTATATTCACTCTTTACAACATGATTGCTGATAGAAAATCAAACGAAATAGTTTAAAGTTTAAATTCAAAAGTGTTATAAGGGTTCAAAATGAGCAATATTTATCCATGAGTTCATTGACGAACAATGTATCCACAAATGTGCATCCTGTTAAAACTAAGCTCAAAAAGTAAGGAATGAATTACAGTCCCACCTCGATATTCTTCGCGACTCTTCATGTGATGGCGCTAAACACTTCATGTGGTGCCGAACTCAATCTTGCGACTTTTATTCAATTAACCACGAAGCTGGGTTATTCATTTTTGTACATCATTCACTTTAAACTAAGTGATTTCAATCCATTAGAATTTTCATAAAATATAATTAAATACTTTACATTCAAGTCTCGAACAACTTACTTTTGGGCATCATAATCAATATTTTCTTTCTATAAATAAATAAATAACAGATTTTTAATAATATAAATAGATATATGAACAAAAAAAATGGAAAAACATAAAAATAGAAATTTTGGGAATATAAAAAATATTTATAAGCTCATGACGATTCTTAAGGCATATAGATTGCCTTGAAAATTTGTATCTGACAGTTACAAAAATTCAAAATCCCGAAACTTCAGAAGAATTATTATGAGGAAGGAAATATTATTTTAAGTTTCTTTAAAATAGATGGAATATTCATTTACTTTATTTCTGTGTTTTAACTAATCGGCTTAGCTTCCTCTGTTCAACTGAAAATATGCAATGATTGTAAAATTTATACCAACTTTGTAAATAAACAAATAAGAGAGTAAATTTTGCCTTCTCATCTAGTTTTAAACTGTGTTCAAATATTCAAGGTCATAAATCATTGGGAAGTTTATAATCGGTTCCGATATTTGCATCGGGAAGTTACATAGAGCAGAAAGCCAATTAAGATTAAATAATTTTTAAAAATAAACATTTCTAATTTTTTTTAAAAAAGAACTTTTTTTTTTCAAAACTTTAACGTTCGAATAATCATATCCATTATATGAAGATTAATAATGAGCTATCTGTTTCAATTTGTACACTGCAACAAAAAAAATCGTCACTCCAAGAACCAATCATCCGATTGCTTTGAAATTTCGTATGTATGAGTGTTTTGAGAAGATTTGCAAATGATTAATTTTTGTTGGCTAATGAATGAATAGTTTGATATCCAGTGCATCGGAACTGCATAGAATTAGAAGCAGTTCTTCAGCGGTTGTTAAAACTTTCGGTTTGATTGCAATTCAGATTACCTTTCAACAACTTAAAAATGCCTCGCCGCAGAGTTCGGACTCATTATGAAGAATTGTCAGGGTTTGACCGAGGTCGTATCATTGGATTGAAAGAGGCCGGTTGGACAAGTTGAAGAATCGCTCGTCATCAAAATCGATGTGATGCGGCGATTCGAAGAGGCTGGAAAGGATGGATGGAAAATGTCAGATTTCAGCATCAGGATGATAGCGGTTGACCTAGGACCACGACAGATCGTGAGGAAAGAGCGATTGTGCTATCAGCTGTCACAACGCCTTCTTCATCTCTATCAACCTTCAGACGTTCAACCCAAACTCCAGTGCCCACCATGACCGTTCACAGATGATTGAGACCGCGAAATTTACGCTCGAGCCGACGTTTACGTCACCTGCCTCTCACGCCTGCACCTTGCTGAGCCAGATTTTAGTGGTGATTGGCTCGATCAGGATAAAATGATGCCAACTGGGGACGTATAATCTTTAGCGACGACTCCCGCTTCCAACTGTGTCCTGACGATAATCGAAGACGCGTTTGAAGACACCCAGGGAAGAGGGGGGAATCCTGCTTCCACCATTGCGCGCCACACCGGCCCTCAACAAGGCATTATGGTCTCGGGTGCCATTTCCCTTGATAGACTCCTTTGATCGTCATTAGAGGTACAGTTACTGCATAGCGATACGTCTACGACATCCTAAGATCTGTTTTACAACCGTTTCATTTTCAGCACTCTCGGCTGGTTTTTTAGATGGACAATGCCACACTACATACGGCACATGTTTCTATGAAAAACACTGTTAAAACACTGTTCTTGTTAAACACTGACTTGGTCTGTCAGACCGTCAGATTACTCTTCCATCGAGCATGCCTGTTATATAATGGGAAGGCGATTGGGTCTGCAATGGAATATTAATATCGTCGTTCGACAATTGAGGCGAATTTGGCATGAAATACCTCAAGAGACTATCCGAAAGCTTTATCGGTCTATGCCATGCCGTGCGGCAGCTTGTATCCATTCTAGAGGCGTTTCAACACTTTATTGAACTTCTTACTGAAACTCTGAAATAACTTATTCGATTGTCCTGAGATTTTTATTTGATTACTATTCTGTACATTTTCTTCCCGTCCAACAATTTGCGTCTCAATCGGACAACTCCATCTTGGTGCGTCGATGTCTTTGTTATAGAGTGTATATGATAAAAAATATTTTTATAGTCTAATAAAGTTTGTTTCAAGTAAAGTGCGTAAAATAAATAAAAAATTACCTTAGAATTCTCCAGTAAAGTTTCGTGCACAGTAAAGATGTACTTCAGATTTCTAGGAGATAGATTTAAAAAAAACGAAAAGATTTGTTTTAGTAAATCTATTAAAAAGCGATCCATGGAAATATTTTTTTTCAAACAGTGTTCTTCTGTTTCAGCTTTTTTTTAATTCTGAAATTTTAATAAATTATTGCAGTAAAACGGTGTCTTGAAATATACCTTTCCCTTATTTTCAACCAAGAAACATAAATACTAAAAAACAATTTTTCGAAAATATCAGTTAAATGATAATGCAATTCTGAAGTTATTAAAATACCATATTGTCATCGAAATTACACATAAGAGGAAAGTTTCATTTTTCTTGAATTTCATAGAATGTATAAAAAATCAATTAATAAAATAACATTTTATCTCCAAAAATAAGAACTTTATTATATAAAAATCCATAAAAACGTCGACATAAAAAATATTATATAGAAATTACTCTGTAAAAGGTTATTTCTCAGTTCTTGATATAAAGCAGTAATATTAGGATTTAAGGATTTCTGAATTATAATGAGTATCAGTGGAAGTTTCGGCCTTCTACATTCTCGTATGCCTTCTCTGTATGACGATCGTTATATTAAATACGCAGGTATATTAATACGCATCGAAGAGATTTCATACTTTGACTTTTCCTCTTTGACTATTGCTTCCAAAATGGCACAAATTATGCTGAAGATAGTATTTATTGAAAGCAAGTGAACCAACACTGGAGAAAACATTTTATTTTTTACTCTTTGTCTACTTGCGAACTTTATTTTCATTTCCTTCGGAAACTTTCAAATGAAGGACGATTCTGCGAACTATTACTCGAATGAGTCCATTACACAAATTGAAAGTAAGGATATAAGAATACGACAGGAAAGATTTAGTGTAAGCTCTCACTTCGATTTAGAATTCAGGTCTTTCGATTATAGATATGACATAAAAAAGGATTTTTAAAATGAGCGCTTTCAAATTTATATTTTTGATAATAAATATAGAACTGATATATAAATAGAGGGTGCCAGTTGTATCGCAACAAGTTTGCGCAACATGAGCGGCATATACCAAATTTTGGAGACTTCAGAATCTGTCACATAATCTTTTGTTTCCCGGCATTCGATATGGTCGATTCTCATTTCCTGAAAAGTGTATTTATTTTTTCTTTTCTTGTTTTGAAATTATTCTATTGAGCAAAAACAAGTAAACTGGTTTCGAGAATAATTTTTCGTTTTGAAAACATCAATAGCTGAGTTTAATGGCTTAAATCATGCTTGATTTTTTTTGCTTTTTTATGTATATATTAAAGGGAATTATTTTTCTTCACCTATTTTCTTCTTTTTTTACTGAATATATTAAAAAAATGCTCATATCTGTACTTATTTTTTTTTTCTAAAAATTAAATTACATTCTAAGAATTAGGAGAATAAATTTTTATTTTTGCATAAGAAAAGAAAAAGATATTAATTAAAACCGCTAAGTTATTTCGAAATAATTTCGAAAGAAAACAAAAAGAACCTTGCCCAGGACCAAACTCGTAGCTCGTGAAGGCTTCCCCATTGCTTTAACCACTATACTGATCCAGCACGTGGTGGCTGTAATACATAAGTAAATAAGCTGTTTTAAAATTTTCAAACTCGGTTAGTGAGTCCTTATATTTTTATGAATATTCTAAATGCATACTACCGTTATGCAAAATATCCTTCTGAACTGCATTTTAAACCTCGTGCCTTCCCCTCATTGATATATAACTCTTTTTCCTTCAAATGTTTTAATTTTATATATACTGCCACTTTTCTCTTAAATTATCTTGATATAAATTAAACCTTTCGAGCTTGCTTGAATTTATTGTATATTCAGGAAAAAAAGCTGAGATAATTTTGTTATGGAAAAATAAATAGCACTAGAAATGATAAGTTCTTACATGAAATAGAAAAAAGAATATTTAAAGCAGTCATTGCACAGCCAAGAAATTTGATGACAAATATTCCAAATACAAACAGATTAAAGATTTTCAGAGAACATGGAAACCAACACTACGTACAGACACAGAAGTGAAAGTGGCAGTACAAGAGATCAAAGCTAATCCAGGTGCAGCTTCTGTTAAAATATCTCTGAGCATCTCACAAAGATCAGTGAAGACAGTAAGCGTAAGGAGGAATCTTCGTGAATATGGGTTACATGGTTGGATTCCACGTAATAAATTTTTCATCTCGAAATCAATTTAGAAGAAAGTTTTTCTGGTTGTCTAAGAATACCTTAATAAGAATTTAAGATTTTGTAGTAAAATTTTATTAAGTGAGGAGGAAAAGAATTGAATTACTGGCACACAAAAGCTCCTAAAAAAATGGAAACCAAAAAATGCAGAATCCGTTTATCAGTATTCAGTTAAGACAGTTCAACGTGGGGGTGCATCGATTGTGAAAGAATGACTATCGTCTTGCAAAGACTCTGGGCTATCTGCCACAGTCATCGGATCTACCTCTCCTTTAAAATGTATGGATATATCTTTAAAAAATATAAGCCAAAGAATCATTTTAATAATGAAGAGTTGAAATAAATTGTCATAGAAAAATGGCAAAAAACCCCTAACAATTAAACTCATCACAGATATGCCTAGACAATTAAAGGCAGTGATATAAAAGACTTCAAACAAAATATTAACATTAAATATTTAATTGTTTTTTGACGGTGTCAGTGTTCTTTGTTTAATTTTTGGCGCCTGAAAACCGGTGCTTTTTTGTTTTAGTTGAATTATTTCTTATTGCATTTAGATTTAATTAAACCTCTACAAATTGTTACCTGCCTCATAAATAAGTTACTAATTGCGTATATCTATTTTACATTATAAATCAATAATATATTTTTTTAAAAAAACGTTTTCTGTATCAATGATGGCTGTTTATTCTTTTTACTCTCATTGTATATATCCGGACCTCAGGCTCCGTTTGGATTTCTAGAACCAGGCCTCAGACTCAAGAAATGAAAGTCTTCATTCCAAAACTGTACCCTTAACTATCAAAATAGAGAAATCAAATCTCACTTCAACTAAAATTTTGAACTCTTTTTTTCTGCTCTTCTCACTTTCATTAAATGCCTTTCATTAAACATTAAGCATTTTAACCACCATATTCTATTTTTAAAAATTTTATCTATATAGTACAAGTCGTTGCACTATTTAGTCACCAAATTTTTGATTTATCTAAACAGACAAGATTTAAAAAATGCATGCAAATCTGCATTCCAAAACCACCAAAGTTTGGCATGCCTCAAAATCTGGGGAACCATTTCTTAGATCATTGAGATGATCCCTTTTCTTTATTTCCTATTCGAGAAAAGAAGAAGGTAGTTGCAATTCTGCACTGATTAATTCGTCCGTTCATTTGATCTCTATGTAAGTCACGAGGATGGAGAGTACTGGATATATCTGTTCGAGCAATAATTCAGCCACGCTCACCGCTAGATGGCGCTGTTATGTGACGTCATTTTTAGTATATTTACCTATATATATATATATAAATTTACATTTATATATATATATATATATATATATATATATATAAATGTGATTTATTCGAATAAAGGATACTTAGCTATGCTTGAGAAATGTGTGCTGTTATTTCCCCGTCCCAACATATGGTCCGTCGAGAGCCGGAGCTTGATTTCAACAAGGATTAAGCTAACCGCAGCATTTAGTTGAACTAATAATTATGGATGATATATAACAGTCAACTAAGGTTCTTTAAATACAAAACTGAAGCGTACAGCAGAGTAGCATCGCATTCACCAAGGCGGGTCACAGTCACAACATGGAAGCCATACTTAAACAAAAGAGAATAACTAAGGGTAAGCTTACCAGATTAGTTTCGGAAGTAAATGGTTTGCAATATCAAATTATTTCTGTTTCCGATATTGAAGTGTATCAAAACAATACCGATGCATTAGTTAATGAAGTAAATAAATTAAATGAGGATATTCTTACTACTTGTTCGGATGTAGAATTTGATAAATATGAAAAAGAAATGCATGAAATGTTCTCTAAAATTGATACGTTAAAAATTACCTTGAAAAATGAATTCAGGAAATGTGTTAGGGATAACAGTAGTTTAAATGCATCTCAGAACACGGTTAATACTGAAGTAAATAGTTTAAAACTTCCTCGTATGGAATTACCAGTGTTTACATCCAATTACATTGATTGGATTTCATTTCGTGATTTATTTTTGGCAAGCGTGGGAAATAATAACTCTCTAAGTAATTGCCAAAAATTACAATACCTTAAACTTTCTGTTAAAGGTGAGGCAGCAACTTTATTAAATTCAATTCAAATTTCGGATAAAAATTACGAAAGAGCTTGGAATGCACTCATTGAACGCTATGAAAATGAAACGGAAATCATAAATGCAGCATTAAATAAATTAATTTCCCAACCTAGTTTAAAACATGAATCGGCAACAGGATTATGGAAATTAATTGATACTACTTCACAATGCATTGATAGATTAAAAATCATTAATCAGCCTGTAGAGTATTGGGATGCTATAATTATTTTCCTATTAAAAGGAAAACTCGATTCAGAAAAGTTTCGCGTTTGGACATTAGAACAAGCAAAAAAAGAAGCATCTGTCCAAGAATTCAAGGATTTTCTTTTAACTCGAGCGAATGCGTTATCGTCATTGGCACTCTGCCAAAAACAAAAAACAGGTGCAATATTAGATGTACGATCTGATGGCGCCAATATACATAAAAAAATAAAATCCGCATTTCCGTCACAGTTAGTTCGGAATATATGTTCATATTGTAAAAGTAATTCTCATTTCGGATTATTTTAATGCGATGATTAATTATCTCTTCCTGTGAAGGAAAAATGGCAAATTGTGCATAAATATAAACTTTGTTCTAATTGTTTGAAATCAAACAAAACGCATCCAATTAGTAAATGTCGCGCAGGGAACTGCAAACATTGTTCTCAGCCACATAACACATTATTATGTTCCAGAGGTTCAAATGAAAATAAATCTGTAATAGAATTGGAACATGAAATGACTTCTACTGTTAGTAGCAACAGCACAATAATTTCAGTTACAAAATATATATTATTACCAACTGCAATTGTTTATTCTAAGGATTTAAATGACATTTCACATAAATGTAGAGTACTAATAGACTGAGCAAGTCAGGGTACATTTGATAGGGAAAGTTGCGTAAATTTATTAAAACTAAAGCGTAAACGTACAGATATAGATGTTGATGGCTTGAGTTCAAAAAGGGTTGGCACAGTTAAGGGTTCGGTTCAGTTGCAAATGACATCTCTATTTTACAAAAATGTCAGTATAACAACCAAGGCATTAATTATTCCCAAATTAACCTGTGACCTTCCACAATTTCAAGTCGATGCATCTGTTTTGAATGCTTTCAGTCAATTAAAGCTGGCTGATGTCAACTGCTTCCAGCCTGGCCCTATAATTATTTTACTGGGCGCAGATATATTTGCAGAGATTATGTTGAGTGGACATTTAACAGTTCCTGGGCATTCATTAACTGCTCTAGAATCTGTCTTCGGATGGGTTATTCTAGGAAAAACGGATATTAATCCACAAATCAGAACAGGCACTATTTCATCAAATCACGTGTGCTGCAGTACAGTTGAATATCAGTTGGATAAATTCTGGTCACATGAGGAGGTTTCAAAAACTAAACCTTATACAGAGGAGGAAATCGCATGCGAGAATCGCTTTCAAAAAACATTCACTCGTAATTTATCATGTAGATTTGTGGTCAAACTACCCTTTCATGATTCGGATAAAAAACTTGGATCATCTCGAGACATAGCTGTGCGTCGTTTGCTCCAAATTGAACGCCGTTTTCAAACCAACCAATCACTCTCCACTCAGTACCACAAATTCATGCAAGACTATCTACATCTCGGCCACATGGGACCTGAGCCCGAGGAAGACATTGATGTTCCTGTCGCATCTAGTTTTTATCTTCCACATCATCCTGTTCCCAATAAAACAGGAGACAAGTTTCGTGTTGTCTTTGACGGTTCTGCAAAATCTTCAACTGGCTTTTCACTTAATGACAAATTAATGGTGGGACCGCAGTTGCAAAGTGATTTGACAACACTGTTATTTCGCTTTAGAACACACAAAATAGCGATTGCAGCAGACATTGAGAAAATGTATAGGCAAGTTGTATTGGAAGATTCGGATTTTCAAAGAATAGTCTGGAGATGGTCACCAAGAGAGACAATTCAGGACTTCCGTCTAACAAGAATTGCATATGGCTCTGCTTCAGCACCATACCTTGCAGTAAAATGTCTTCAACAGTTGGCAATGGAGGAAGAAAACAATTTTCCTTTAGCGTCCAAGGCAACCTTGACCCACTTCTACTTTGATGATTTAATGTCCGGAGCACAGTCAGTTGATGAAGCATTTGAATTACGTGAACAATTAATGCAAATGATGCCGGGTGCAGGGTTCATTTTAAGGAAATGGGCATCAAATAGTGGTGAGTTTTTGAAATCGGTAGCTCCAGATTCGCAATTGACAAATGCATATTTGAACATTGGCACTAATGAGACAATCAAGACCTTAGGTGTTCTCTGGAATCCGGCAGCTGATGCATTTCTCTTTCAAGTCGATTTAGCTCCTCTTGAAAGTGCCTTAACCAAGCGAACACTTCTTTCCACAATAGCAAAGACTTTTGATCCACTTGGTTGGTTGTCACCTATCACAATCAGATGTAAAATCATGATGCAAACATTATGGAAACATCGGCTGCGGTGGGATGAATATGTTCCTTCAGATATAGCACACGAATGGAAAGGCATTTCAGAAGACATGAAAATCGTCAAAACTATCAATATACCACGATTCCTAGAAGCCAACAATGTCCAATTTCAGCTAATTGGTTTCAGCGACGCTTCAGAAAAGGCATATGCTGCTGCTGTTTATTTTCGTTCAGTGTTAGATAATGGAGAAATCAATGTGAAACTTGTAATATCCAAAACTAGAGTTGCACCGCTTAAAGCTTTATCAATACCAAGACTTGAGCTATGTGGAGCTTTGTTGATGGTGAAATTAATGAATTTCACTTGCAGGGCATTATATGTTCCTATAGCACAAGCTCAGTTTTTCACTGATTCAACCATTGTTCTTTCATGGTTGGGATCCCATTCCAGCCGATGGAAAATCTTTGTGGCTAACAGGGTAGCAAAGATTCAAAATTTATCTTCACCTACTCAATGGCACCATGTCAGTAGTGAGGCAAACCCAGCTGATCTGGCAAGTCGTGGTGTGTCTTCATCAAGGCTACTTAATTCTTCATGGTTTTGTGGACCAGATTTTCTGTATCAATTAACACCTTTTCAGCCATGTACATCCACATTTCAGGTAAGTGATCCTGTACCTGAGCAAAAATTGTGTAGCATTCAATCAACTGCTACACTCAGCAACTCAGTTGAAGCAAATGACTTGATTAGACAATATTCATCTCTTGTTAAACTTAAACGTATAACAGCTCTTTGCTTAAGATTTATTCATAATTGTAAAAATGTAAATGACAAGATAACTGGATTCTTAAAAACTGACGAACTTAATAATGCTGTGTTTGTAATAATTAAGTTAGTTCAGTCTATTGAGTTTAATAGTGAGATCAATGCACTTAAAGCTAATCATCATCTGTCTTGCAGAAGCGGAATTTTGTCACTAAACCCATTTTTGGATGCTTTGGGTATACTCAGGGTGGGCGGTCGTTAGCGTCATGCGACTATCGCATACGATCAAAAACATCCCATCTTATTACCAAAAAGACATATGTTCACTGGTCTCGTTGTTAGACATTATCATGAAAATTTATTGCATGCCGGTTCTCAACTTGTTCAATCCTGTATTCAACAACAATTTTGGATTATAGGTGCAAGAGACATAATCAGAAACATAATTAGGAAATGTGTCAAGTGTTACAAATTTAGAGCATCTGTGACTAACCAAATGATGAGTGACTTGCCATCCACTCGCATTTCTCCTGCCCCAACATTTATGCGTTGCGGTGTAGATTATGCAGGTCCGTTTTAAATTAAAGCAGCTAAGGGACGAGGCTCAAAATCATTCAAAGCATATATAGCTCTATTTGTCTGTTTCACCACTAGAGCTATTCACATTGAGCTGGTCACTGATCTTTCAGCAGATGCATTTATCGCTGCTCTCAAACGGTTTGTTTCTCGTAGAGGAAAATGTAGTGACATTTATAGCGATTGTGGTTCTAACTTTGTTGGAGCTAAACGTAAATTGATGGAGTTCGAGAGACTTTCAAAATCAAAATGTTATAACGAAAACGTTAACAAATTTTTGTCTAATATAGGTATTAATTGTCATTTAAATGTTCCAGGTGCTCCACACATGGGTGGACTCTGGGAAGCGGGTATAAAATCTACAAAATATCATTTAAAACTTGTTATTGGTGATGTAAAATTAACACATGAAGAATTTGAGACCCTTTTAACTCAAATTGAGGCTTGTCTCAATTCCAGACCCATAACCGCCTTATGTGATCCCAATGATTTAACCCCTGGTCATTTCATAATTGGCAGATTATTAACAAGCATTCCTGAGTCAAATTACATTATTACCAAACTCTCCTACCTTAATAGATGGCAAATTATCCAGAAAATGGGTCAGCAATTCTGGAAACGTTGGCATAAGGAGTATTTGTGTCGATTACAACAAAGACCAAAAGGGCTATTACCCACTAAAAACCTTCAATTCAATGATTTGTGTCTTTTGAAGGATGATAATTTGCCTCCTACAAAATGGAAAATGTGCAGAGTTATTGAATTACACACTGGTGCAGATGATAATGTTAGAGTTGTAATTGTCAAACATCAGAAGGCATATTTAAAAGAAATATTACTAAACTGTGCCAGTTACCAATTTGAAAAATTTTATAGCTGTAGCCAAACAGAATTCAAAGCATTTAATATTGTCTATATGTATTTTAAACAATTTATTTAAGTCATATTTATTCTGTATATTTTATTGTATTTGCATTATATATGAATATTGAAATATTATTTCAAGGTGGGCGGCATGTTCGAGCAATAATTCAGCCACGCTCACCGCTAGATGGCGCTGTTATGGGACGTCATTTTTAGTGTTTTTGCCTATATATATATAAATGTGATTTATTCGAATAAAGGATGCTTAGCTATGCTTGAGAACTATGTGCTGTTATTTTTCCGTCCCAACAATATCAACACCGAGATTCTGGGAGGAAAAAACTTCTAAATTTCTTAGATACATGCAGCGATATTGGGTTGGAAATGCTTTCCATATGCGGTCGATGACATTGAGAGTTCATACGGAGTTCTTAATTTCTCTCATTGTCGCAATGGTAATAAGATGATTGAGAACTCATGTAGAGTTCTTAATTTCACACATTGTTGCCATGGTAATAAGATGATTGAGTATCCATGTAGAGTTCTTGATTTCACACATTGTTGGAATGGTAAAAAGATGATTCAGGTTTCTTATGGAGCTCTTAATTTCCCACATTGTTGTAACTGTAATAAGATGACTGATTATACTAAAGCAGAGCAAGTAAACACGCGATTGTTGTAGAAGACAGCGGAATGAAATGGATCACCGAATTCTATCACTGTAGGTGCAACGAAATCGCAACCACTCGTTTTGGGCATTACCACTAGCAGATTGGGCATTGCCACTTCAGAGAACAGATATGAATCTGAACTGATGATTCTGAGGAAACGATGTGGTATTTGGTAGTTAAGAATACAAGTTCAAGAAAGCAAGCAATTGTACAGTGTGTTGCGATTTTCCATTCCAGATTTTGCTTATACTTGAAATTACATGCATACATATCTTCCAAACAGCAATCAAGCAGATTAAGATAGATTTCACATAATGGTACCCGCGACAGCAAACTACAGATCGCAGTTTTCCATGATTTGCATTAGTAACTGATGACCTGTTTACAAGAAGCCTTCGGCTGTCATAACGCCGACGTACGGTCAATCTTGAACCTCGAAAGAGACGCAAGTAAAGAGGCACCGTAATAGCAAATCTTTGGTTTGTCGATGGGGGAATCACTCCATCGGAGCTATCTGTTCTCCAATTCTATGCTATCTGTCTGGAGGTACAAATTCTATGCTCTTTTGTGAGCAAGGTTTTCTGAAAATGCCGGAGGACACTTACGTTTCTATGTATATGTGATATTTAATATAGAAAGATATAAAACTAACATGATGGATCGCTGCCGTTTAGTTCATCATTACTACTAAGAAGTCATATTTGGTCAGAAGGGACGAAATCTTGAAAAGTTTTGGGGACTTTTACGGGTCTAAAATGTGAGGCCTGCATCACAGCTCAAGGAGGTAATTTGAATGCATTCCTTTTATCTGCATCTAGATGACTTTCTTACTTTTGAAGTGTATTGAGTAAAAAGCGGCATATTCTCCTTTATTGTGTTACATACTTTTCCGCTTGTGTACCTAGTTTTGGTACTGCTATGCAATTAGTCGTCTAAACACCCTCATCCCTCCTAGGTCGTGTAATGCGGATGACTTTGTGCCCTGACTAATTTAATTTAATTAGCATTATATATTATTATTTATTTTCTCACCTGCAAGAGGCTTTGCAATCCTTTTTGCATCGCTCTAGAATTTCCTGGTCTTCTGGAGAAGTCACACATTCCCTACCTGAAATAAATCAAAGTGATCACGACTCTTAATTTCGAGCATTCGAGCTCGAATTAAGAGGCTTAAATTCGAGCAAATTGCGATTATTCATGTTTTAATTCAATTCATCAAGTTAGTAACCTTTGTTAACATTTCTTCTATAATTTTTCTAATAATTACTCTTATAACTTTTCCTCTTTTCTAAAGTCAATTTATACTTAGGTTAACCCTGTGTGAATTTTCAACGCTAATTAGGGTAACGTAAATCTGTGAATTCTCTTTGCTAGTTGGGTAAAGCATTACAGATCAGAAATTTTTAATTTCCTTTATCCTGTTTTATTTTAATTCGGAAGTTCTTCAAAAGGAATTTGAAAAATCGATTGATTAACAATGTTTAATTTTAAATGCATCAAACACGGAGGAAAAAAACAACCCTAGAATCGTTTGAAATAATTGGTCGAAAACAATGTTAAGCCTATCCTCAATAGCATGGGGAGGGGAAACAAACTGAAGTTTTAATCATTTTGACGGTGGGAAAATGAAGAATTTTGGCGGGAAAGTTAAGTTAGTTTTTCATTAATAAAAATTAACCAAATGAAGGAATTATTAATAGGAAAAACTGTATTAACACAGCGGTAAAATTCAGTGAGCTTATGAATTTGGACAAGAGTTTAAAACATAAAAAAATTGTGAACTCTTTTAAGGTTTTAAATCACTTATTAACAACCTTGATTCGATAGGTTATTATGCTTAGAGTCAACATTTTCACCGCTTTGTTGAATGAGTGGTCAGCATTGGTTACAGCCATTGCTCATTTTTCAGATTTATTTTCTGGAGGCTTAAAGAAAACAAGTTCGAATTTCAGGAGAGATTAAAGGCTCTCCGTTTTTAAGCCAATGATCGACATTTCTATTGATATTATTTTTTATCTAATGTAATGGTTTTGTAGTGAAAGTGTAGTCTTTCAAAGAGGAGGATATTCCTAGTTGGAAAAAGGGAAATGAAATCTTTGGAACTTTTCTGTTTTAATCATAAAGAGATGCTCTAATAATGGGGATATTTAAGCACATCCTTCCGGGGTAGGGGTGTTTAATTCTTTAATGCATTGCTTGATTTTATTTTTAAGTTTGATATAACGTTGTTCATATTGATAGTATTAAACGGTTTAACGTAGTTTCTCGAAATGATTCTTGAGATTTATTTAATCAGGAAAATGCTTAATTGTTCTTGGATTTTTTTTATTCATTTCTCTTAAATAGTAACACATCGGATAATATTAATTAATTTTCTAACTATGTCTTAAAACTACGAACTAGAGTTGGTTTAAGAAAGGCCTGAGATAATTTTACCGATTAGTTTCATGAAATGGGACTTTCATAAATGTATTCAAGTGAGATTATAATTGCTTCAGAACTTGTTTACTGATTTTTTTGCGTTCTTAACGAATATTTCGTGCTTCTAGAGGGAAATGTATAAGGAAAAAATTGAGTAACGTGCATGCAATTAAAATAAGAAATCTTTTAACAATGCAGTTGTGTAAAATGGTGCAATTCCATTTTAAATATCCTACGTCACAGTAATTGGGATTTGCAATGAAGTTTTCAATCTTAATGCAGTTTTCAAACAATAAGATATCCTTAATTCATTTTTGAAGATTTATAGATAAAGGAGATAAAAATAGAATGTTTTTCAAATTTATTGCAAAAATGTTCTTTCTGATAGTACAACATCTTCAATACGGTAGGGGGTACTCATGTTGGAGAAGCTACAATCCAGAAGAAAAAAATTCTCTCATTAAAGAGAAAAATATAATAGTACACTGTGTGTTAGTTGGAACTGTGTAAAAGAGAATAGTTTGTGAAGTTTTAAATTCGGACATGTATTTTTTGAATAACCAAAAGGTTCGGTTTACAGACCTGAAAATATTTAAATTCTTTTTATTTTCCTTTGATATCTGTGATCTCCACTGTTGCTTGAATTCAAAATATATAAAGAAATTACAATAAAATGTGTTTGAAATAATATCATTAGTAGCTATTTCGGATCTTCTAATTTATTAGCATATGTAGTAAAACCGTGAAGCACTTCACATTTTAAATAGCCCCTTTTGTAGTGGTTTTTCAGAAATTATATTTTTTATCTGTTAGTTGCATTATCACTGGTCTCGTATGTTAGTGCATTTTCGCAATATAGCTAATAGATTTTACACGCTGACAACTCGCAGTTTTCAAAGACAACGAAAAAAGGAAGCGCTTTCATCCTCCTTTTTACTGTAGTTAGTATTTTAAGAAAATATTTATTAGGTAATTATCACTTGTCTCTAAAATTAGCCTATTTCAGCATTATAGTAAAAAGATTTCACATGCTAACATACATGCTTTGCAGGGAAAAGGAACTGAAAATTCTTAAGGTGACAAATTGGAAAATTTATAACTTGAACAGGATGATAGGGAATGGAATGGCATTCTTTGGAAGACCAAGACCCATCTTTGTTTTGCTGGTATAGAGAAATTTAATAAAACTGTGGTGAATAAAAATGGCTCAAGAGTAAAGGTTTGGTCAGATAAAAAAATTAATGAATCAAATTAGTTAACATAATTAATTAGTATCACGAAATTTTATCACTACTCCAAGCATTTTGCATTCAATCATTTCTTACTTATAAAATAATTCACGAAACAATTTGTAAAGATTTGATGGAAATTTAAAGATTCATAAGAATTTGAAGATTGACGCTTCTAAAGTTAAATTATCATTGCGAAACTCCTACAATCGAATTATGATTCCTAACGTCTACTCACTGATTGACCATTTATTGTTTTTATTTGTGTTTTATCGTTTTGCTTACTTCTAAATACTATTGTTACAAAATCGTCTTTGGGTTATTGCAATATTAGATAATTTTAATTTAAGGTAGAATTTCCTTTTTCAAAGAAAAAAAGAATTATACATCAGAAGTTAGATATATCATAAGATATTTTCTATAATTAAGTAAAGTTTTTCCGAAGCAGATTATTTAAGTATAACAGAAAAATTTGATCACAAATGATTCCTTAAAAAGAGCTTTAATACTTTACCAAGGCACAAATCTAGAGGGTATTCCAGCATGCGAAATGGTAGCGATATATTCTTATTTGGTTCAAAGCGATCGTGAAGACACAATTCTTTGCACAGCTGAAAATCATAAACTGAAAGTTTTATTTGATAAAATTTTTACTTTTTAGTTTGAAATATTCTGTTGATATTTTTATGAAAATGCGCATGCACTTTCACGATTAAGCGAAATTACTTCTTGGGATCTGGGACCTTGACGATTATTTGATTCCCACAAAATTTCGTATTCGTTGCAGTCGGTTTTGTAAGGAGGGGGGAGTAGTCTGTCTTCTTCCTGAAAGGAAGAAAAACGGTGTTACTGTATGATTTACGAGAGTTAAAAAAATACTATCTCTTGAGTTTTAACTCCTTTTGAAGATAAATGATCCCCCTACGCAGCAAGAAGTGATTATATTATTTTAGAATAGATAACAACATGCCTCTTATGGGCTAAATTCGTTTTTTAGATATCGTATTCACAGACAGACATGAAACAGCCCTAAAATTCAGCATCCAGGAATGCCTAAAATGCAGAGTTTTCATATTTTCAATATAGCATGGATTCCAAATGTTTTTGAGGTTGCTTTCACTTTACATACGTTATACATCTCAAAGTTGCATTGGCGAGTCTTTTAATCACAAATGATACTGAGTACAGCATACAAAATTAGGTTTCCGAAGGAATTTCAACTTATATATATAGCAAACAAGAAAAGTTATTAAGAACATTTTATTTTATATTCTATTAATTTGATGATGCATTTTATAAACGATTACTAGGATCAGCTAAGGCATAAATAATTATAGTAGTATATTACGCTAACTAAAATGTTATGCTCATGATTGTATCAACAGATTATTTGTTCAATAAAATAT
>JAOUZG010031395.1:102327-143215 GCA_026289955.1 Argiope argentata
ATATATATATATATATATATATATATATATTGGCTTACTCTTACATCGTGGTTCATTTTAATTTGTTGGTGGGTACTGAAATACACAATCATTTAGTAGAAAGCAACGAAAACATTTACTTACATAAAGGACATGACTACACAAATGACAAATATATACAATCGAGATGAACACAGGAAATCGAACAGCAGCACGCCTTCAACAAACATTATCCCTATCTATCTATCAAGTCGTAATCAGTAGTAATAACAGACACAGCACATAAATTGACCAGACTGCTTAGATAGAGGGCGTCTTCGGAGCTTCATTCTACGATCTTTCTGGGCGTCGCTAATTCGAAACTGTTTCCTCGCTTTATTTTTTACCCAGCTGCCCTGACTCAACCACACGATTAGCTACTCCTAACAGGACTCAATGCTGCTTCCACAGTAAACACCAGGACTCGACACACCGCTCAGTTCAACAACAGCTGATGCTTCGCTTCTTATCGGCGACTCGACACAAAATTCCGACAGTCTGCGGTTCATTGAAGCTGAGCCTTGTAGGGTTAACGGAGTACCCGCCCGTGATGAGCTACCTCTGGGCATGGTGGGCTGTTGATTGAGGCGCCGCTGTGAGCAGACTGACCTCCACTTCTCTCTTCATGGTGGTGACGATGGGTAGGTGAGTAGGGCTGCGAGTAACTGCTTTCTGATTGGCTGCAATCCGGGGAGTGATACGGCTATTTAAGAAGTGCAATTGGGTAAAGATTGCTGGCTGAGAGATGGCATTAACAAATATGAATAACTTAGTAACAGGGTCCTTGGTATTTTTCATTTCTTTGTTTGTGGCGAATAATTGGTATTGGAGGCATTAAGCAAACAGATTTTTAATTCCATTGAAAGTCTCAACGGTCTCAGTGAATTCGTAGACGGGGTTGTTTGTATTGTTTATTTGGGTTTATTTTTTAATTTTGAGGGATTTTGGACAACCTTTATGTGCTGCAGTATGACCTTCCTGCTCAAAGTTAGGGTTATTTATTTTTGCTTTTCTGGGGCATTTCCTAATTTGGTGCTCACCATCCCATTTAATGCATCCAGGTTTCATGACACAGTTATCTGACCTATAGTCCAAATAGTTGCAATTATGGCACTGAGAAATAGTACTTCTACCTCTAAACTGTACTACCGCTACTTTGAGAGACTCGATAGAGCTCACTTTGTAAATTTGCTGAACGATTTTGTTTCTATTTAACTCTACCAGTTGGAAAAGGTAGGGTTTTTCTTGCTTTAACACTAGATTTACAGATGTTGATTATATACCTATTTTTACTGAAGTGAACCAATTTGACTCATACAAGAAAATTTTTTGCAAGGAAAATAATTTCAAATCAGTTTAAATGAAATGTTTATTATCAAAAAATTTGCGGAAAATATTCTTGACATATGAAGTCTATTTTTAAAACAAAATTTCCGCAAAGATTTTTGTTACAGCTAGCACAATGGTTTGTACATCTGTTTCTTTTGCATGATTGTTGAACTTGACAATTCTTCCGTGCTTCAGTAGCATGAATTTCTGTCATTGGAATTGAAGTGCTCTCGACTTCTTCTCTATATTTACTTATTAGCTCTTCAACTAATTGGAAAATAAAATTTTTTCCTGAAATCTTTACTTGGTTTTTATCGGTGATCTACCTACGTTTCTGCATTCGTTCAATGTTTCCAATAAAGTCCCAGCAGCAGCTTTTCTCGCTGAAATTTCTTTATCAGAAGATATATCGATAGCGTCTAAATCATTTTATGTTTCAGAATAAGAAAAAACTTCCTCTTCACTGCTTGAAGATTCAATTTTATTGACTTCCACCTCTATTCAATTTCGTTATCACATTGGTCTACATCAATTGCATCCGATTCATTATTTGATTGGTCTTTCTTTATTTTGATTAGTTTTTCCAACAAAAGACAATTTTTCTGATTTTTCTATAATAGAAGCCCTAGATAAACAGATAAAATAAATATAAATTGTTATACCTTTTACAAATAAATAACAAAATTACCTTTGTGGATCAAATTTTTCTGGCAAAAAATGAAATGTTATAAAATTATAAATTATATATTGCTTCAATGCACAGCTCACATGCGATGTATCAATCTAAGTGGTGACAGAAGTGGGTAATAATGTAGCGGAGTAGCGAAAACAAGTGACAATGGCTCCCGCATACGCACAAACATTGTATGTGAGGAATGCCAAATGAGAAGAGAAACAAATCACGGACGATTTGACTGTTGCCCAGGCCTTATAGGACCAATAAAGTTCGTGTTATGCAATTGATTGTTTAACCATTCTATGAATTATCACAACCGTGAAACTAGGTACACCGCATTCGATAATGCGAAATGAAGGGGTCTGCGGGGAAGAGGAATAAATGTTTACATATATTTCAATACTGCACTAAAAACTAACGTATGTTTTTAAAACGTAATATTAAAGTTTTAAAAGATATATAGTGTTAAAATTTTTAATGAGTCAAATTGCCTCGATCCTTTAATCTAGGGCTAAATTGGTCTGACTACTTTATTTATTGAAAATTCGGGGGGTTTAAGTTCTGCTTCTAAAGACTCGTTTATGTAATCAATAGATAGTCCTTTAAAGACAACTTGGACTGGTCATTGATTTTAGGTTGTATGACGTAGAATAAAAAGCTATTTTCCAATACTGAAATATTGTACATTTCTATAATTTTCAATAGTTTCTGGCCGGCATGCACAACCTTTTCAGGTTGAGGGGCCAAAATATGAAAAAGGATCATGTCGAGGGTCAAAGCAGCACGTGAATGTTAAAACATGCTATAAACGGGAAAGCACTTTTTTTTAGCAATTCACATGAATTAGAATTATTATTTTACTTATTTTACTCATGCACACATTATGCAATAAATAAATTAATGAATGAAATACAAATATTATAGATATGATACAAAACTTACGCTAAAAAGAAAGACTTACGCTAAAAGGACGAAAAAAAAGAAAGACTTACGCTAAAAAGGTGGCAAAAGCGAAATAGAATAACAGAGGAAAACTTTTTCGTGATTATACAGAGAACACAACTTAAATTTCAAGAAAAATAATTAATACTCAAAATTAGCAAAAATTAATGAGATGGTTAAAACTGAATATTTGAAGTTATTGATTTTATATTGGGCTTAAGGTGGTTGTGACAATACGCAGAAAAAAATAAGAAATACAATGTCAGAAGTTTTCTCTCATCTGCTATGCTATTTTTTTTTATTTGTTTAAATTCATTAGTGAGAAAGTTTGCTCACAAATGTAAGTGTTCCCAAAGAAAGTTGCACATGCTGCTGCATTTTGCTTTAAGCCCAAAATTTCCTTGGGTAAGTCTTTATAAAATTCTAATATCAGTTTTTTTTAAACTGATTTTTTTAAAATCAGAATTCTATAAATCAATTAAGTCTAATCGCATACTCTCATCCACTATATTTACATCAACAGAAAATGGGGAAGAAAATACGTCGAATTTTTTTTGGCTCTTTTCAAAATCGGAAAATCAATCCCCAAATGCATTACGGAAGATTTGAATTTGGTCCTCATACAGCATTTTTGTGTGTTGAAATTTTTCACGTCCGCGAGCTTCTCCTATACGAAAACTCATACTCGCAGGTGGCAGGCGGCTACCTAGTTTTCTCTCATCTGCTATTCTATTTCTTACTTTTGATTTCTTTAAATTCATTAGTGAGAAAGTTTGCTCACAAATGTAAGTGTTCCCAAAGAAAGTTGCACATGCTGCAACAAATGAAGGGAACAAACTGAAAAACCACGTATTTAAAAGTAAATAAACTTAATGAGCAACTGTAAATTATTTATTCTGATATAGAATCGTTTTCGTATCCGATTCCCCCAATGTTTATTTGAAAAAGTCTAAGTTTTTAAAAATGAATCTTATTTTATTAACAACATCTGCGGGCCATAGGTTGTGCATCCCTGATTTATGGAAATTCTTTAATAAATCTGTTTCCTAGAATATTGTTTGTTATTCGAACTTTAGAATGAAGTGTTTTCAGGATGTATTATACTGTTAAGTATACTTTAGCATTATTGACCAGGAGGGAACATTTCAATAGTTTTATTTTTACCTGATTCCTGGAGGTTATTTGCTCATTCGCTAAGGGCTCAAAACGGTTAGTTAATTCAATTATTTCATTACTTTGAGTCGATAACGCATTTTTTGCCCTTTTTCTTTTAGGGAATTCCCCATTTAGTTATTTGTTTAGTCAGCCTAGCTATTTAGTTAATTCATGCCCATCCCTTAAATACCCCAGTTGATTCCATAATGTACGGTAGCTTTGTTAAATTGTTCTTCTTCTTCGAGCCCTGCACATCTTGTCAAATTATTCAATTATTATTTGACCGAATTAAACATGTGTTCTATTTCTTTTAGCCTTTGACAGTTCTTGCAGCAAACTCCAGAATCATTTGACCTATCGGGATCAGTTTCCACATCGTACGAATAGGGGTGAGTGCATTTCTTCTTAAAAACTCCCTTTTCGCAGTATCCTTCCGAGACAAACCCTCACCAGGACCTTTCGGGGGCGAAGAATTCTTCTGAATGGCAGCTTACGCGATAGGCGATCTCTCCGGACGTCCGTCGCTTTCCAGTTCATTGTAGCATGATTAACGGAGTACCTGGCCCCTGTCATGGGACTTTAAATTCCGGTAGATGACGAGAGATGTTAATTAGCTTGGCGTTCATTAGTTTGCCGTGATCTTCTTCGCAAGAAGTATGAGGATAAATGTTCAGCATTCGAAAACAGTAAACAGGCGTTGGATGCATACTATTGGATGGGAGTTAGAATCCGGATTCTTTTTGCTGTTTTGCGGCGTTCAGTCACGTTTTTATTTAGTGCAGGAAGGGTTGAGGTTGTATCGCGGTTGCAGTTTTCAAGTGAGGGAAGGGTTGAACTGAGCGGGTTATGGTTTCGTATTGTTTCTAGAGGTGTTACGTTTATTTGGTGGTTAGTATGACAATTTTAAATCATTTTATGGTGGAGCCACAAGGTCTGGAGAGATGCTGCGTTGCATTTGCGTAAGTATATATTGATTTAAAGGAAAGAAATTAATTAAAAAAAATTTAAGTTTAAGAAGGGGAAATAAAATTAATAGGAATTGGCATGCTATAAAGAATTGAATTTAAAGTAGGATGTTACGGGGGTCTTCTGATTTTTAATTTGGGTTCATATTTAGTTATTGCAAGTATTGCTTCGTTGTCGTGGGAGTCAATATTTTTAAAGAATTTAATATCAATTTTTTTAATAAATTTTTTTTTTTGGGGGGGGGGTTATACATGTTGGTATTAGGCATGAACCATTGGCAGATACAGAATCTTCTAATTAGTTTTATTTTGTTCTATTTCTAAAATTCTAAGATTAGATTTGGCAGCATGTCCCCAGACCGGACATGCGTATGTTAAAACTGGCCTCAAATAAACAGTGTAAATAAGCATTTTGTTTTCCCTAGATAATTTCGAGAAATTAAGGGATAAAATTTACGAGTTAGGTCTCGAAACTTATTTTTAATGTAAGTAAAATGGGGAAGCCAGGAAAGTTCGTTGTCCAATATGACACCTAAATATTTGCATTCCTTAGACCATGGGATGTTTTGATATTTTAATTTTATGGGGCGGAATTCTTTAAATACATGATTTTTAGTAAACATTATAGCTTTAATTTTAGTTGGATTAATTGAAATTTCCCACTTGATAAACCAGTCTTCAAGAGTTTTGAGATGTCATGTTAGAACTATAGTGATGAAATTTGGATTTTTGTTTCTGGCTAATATTGCGGTATCATCAGCATAAATGCTAAGCATGGTATTGAACTGCTTTGGAATGTCATTAATGAAAAGTGAAAAAAGAATTGGACCAATTTTGGACCCTTGTGCCTCGCCAGTCTTAATGTTTTTAATGTTCGATAGTTCATTGTTTACTTTAATGCGAAAAGATCTGTTGTTAAGATAGGAGATTAATACTTTAATAATGTATTGAGGGATATTGTAGGTAATAAGCTTGTAAAATAAGCCATCTTGCCTAACTTTGTCAAAGGCCTTTTGAATATCAAGGAAAGAAACAGCGGATTTTTGATTATTAGCAATACCTTCCTCGACGTATTCAACTACCCTAATGTAGTTGATGAGTCGTCGAAAGGTTATTCCTGAAATCAAATTACTCAGAACACAAATTATTGTTTCTTTCTAAGAAGGATTTAAGACGCTTAAGGATGATATGTTCCGCAATTTTGCTAATGGAAGATAGTAGTGATAGGGGTCTATAACTGGTCGGTTCAGTGGGATCTTTACCAGATTTAAGTATGGGGGCTACAACTGCTGTTTTCCACCTAGTAGGGAAGTGACCGATGGCCATAATTTTGAATATAATAATTTGAAGTATTCAAATGATGTTAAGAGGGATATTTTTAATAAGTTTATTATTAATTCCATCTAGACCCGGGGCTTTTTTAGTATTTAGTTTTTTTTTAATACTATCGTTAATTTCATTAATCGAAGGGGGGTAAAACATCTTGAAAATAAATATGGAGATTATTCTTAAAGTCTTTGACAATGTTATTTACAAGCGTTTCTGTTTCTGATTGTCTAAGTTCATTCAAATGGAACTGGGTCTCAAGGCTGTCAGCCAAGCAGTTTGCCTTGTCAATGTCAGTGTTTGTAATATTAGCCAGGCCTTTAAGGGCGGATACTTTGAGTTTTTTTTCTTTTTGAAAGAAGATGCTAGATTCCAGAAGGTACCGTCGTCGGTATTTAAATTAATTAACCTATTAACAAATTCATTATTTTTAGTTCTGTCGTTACATTTAGAGATCTGTTTGTTTATCTTATTCATGATATTCTAGAAGACCGGTTTTCTAGTGTTTTGAAAAATTCTTCTGGCATAATTTCTTTCTTTTCTGAGTCTTCGAATTTTTACGATCAATATAATTTTGGCTATTTTTGCAATCCGGGGAGCAGCGACCTTGGCTTCAGTTAGGACGTTTTCAAAATGCCAACCAGTGTATCAAGTTGATCAGGAGTTTGAGGGTTAACAATGAATTCCATATTAGAATTTGAAAGTATTAAATTAAATTTATCCCATTTAGTTACAAGTTTACATTTATTAACAGGGATGGTGTTCTTAAAATAGAAGTTGAGCAGAATAGGATTGTGATCAGAGCTAAAGTCAGGTATGGAGTGAATTTTATATGGGAAAAGAAAGTCTTTAATAATTGCAAGATCAATTGTACTGGCCGAAAAATCACCATATCTAGTAAAGGAGCTGGGAGCTAAAATTTCTAGACTCATGAGTAGAGAGAAGAGATGAAGGGTGTTGCCTCGTACATTATTATTTTTACAGCCCCAACTGATATGGTGGGCGTTAAAATCGCCACAAAGAATTTGATTAGAATTAATTTGTATGAGGTTTTCCAGGTCAAATGTGAAGTGGTAATTGTCAGAACTAGGGGGAATATATATTGAAGTAAGCGTTATCGTCTCGTTTGGAAAATCAAGGATTACCGCCGTGGCTTCGACAGAATACAGATTGGGTGGAAAAATTGTGTGATGTGGAATGCCGTTCTTGATAAGAATTGCGGTACCACCACCTTCACCATTCATTCTATAACTGTAATAAGAATTGGAAATTAGCCAAAAAAATTCTTCTTTGTGGTCTAAGGAGAGTTTTTTTATAAGAGAATAATATCTGGGTTATACTCAATTACGAATAAACGAAAGTCATTAATTTTATTAAAGATGTCATTTGCTTTCCACAAAACAATACGCAAGCTGTTGCAGTTGAATGCTAATCAAGAAGGTTAGATAGGTTGAGCTTAATATATGTGAGAACTATAAATTTATCATGATCAGTTATTGCATTATTCATTTTACGAATTTATTTAGAATGTTTGGCATGATGCTAAGACTTTTTGTATGAAATTCATGCAGTCTGATGGTTCTGAGCTACTACTGCTATTTGAGGGTTCAAAGGGTTTATTTATGTTCTGATTAGTTTCTGAACTGTTGCTTTTCAATGGATTTAAAATGATCTGCATACGATACATTTTCCCTAGTAAGTCCTGAGAGGAATTAAGTTTGTTGTATTTAAAATTAAATAGGTTTCAGTTTTGTTGTGGGTTATTTACTTTGGGGTATTTTTCGCAATCGTGGTAGGAGGC
Source organism: Argiope argentata (assembly GCA_026289955.1). Lineage (NCBI taxonomy): Eukaryota > Metazoa > Arthropoda > Arachnida > Araneae > Araneidae > Argiope > Argiope argentata. The sequence continues at coordinate 110,540 of JAOUZG010031395.1, forward strand.
AACATGACCTTCCTTACCGCAGTTGATGCATGTAGGAGTGACAACTTTTTCCGTGATGTTACAGGCATTAGTCTGATGATCATTGCCACATTTCAGACACCTAGGTTTAATGTTACAGCAGTCGGCGCTATGGTGGAAATAATTGCATTTATTGCACTTCCTTGTAATATTCATAGCCCTGTAAGGTTCGATATTGACTCTGAGGAAGTTTATGTTAGTGGCATCATAAATTTTGTTTCCCTATTCGCATCTCTCAATTTCCACCACATTGAAAGGGGGAGCCCTTTTAGTTCTTGTTTGCGTGAGTTGCACCATATTAGTTATGGATATGTTTAGGTTTTCCTTAATGAAGTTAAGTATCTCGACTGTGCTGCGGTCTATGGGAAAGCCTTTGATTGCAGCTTTAATAAGCCTTTTATTTTTCGGCTTAATGATATGGTAATCATAGCCTTGCGTTGCTGAGTAGCTTTGGATTTCCTGATGTTCTATGGTAGTGGGGAAATTTTTTATATACCCGTTACTAAATTTGTTATCAGGGGTTCCGCATACTTTGTTGATATCAGCTAGAATTTTTTGGTATTCATTGACGTAGCGATACATGATGGGTGGTATCTTAGGGAAAAGAGCTATGACTTCCGGTTCTTTTAAGTTTTCTAGTTGTGAGAATTCGTTTTGGAATTCGTTTTATCTCCTGTCTATTTAATTGTAAGTTCTTAGGATTAGCCATCATCCGGTCTTTCGTTAATCTGAGGGGGTGGCATTTCCTTGATTGAAAATTTAAAGAATTTAAAATACCTTTTGCCTCCTCCAGTTGAGGAACCAGGTGAGATCTCTTGGCAACCATTTCTTTATCCCTGTCTATGTTCAAACTGTTAATCCAGTTTTTTTCTTCAGTGCACCAGTGTATGGCTCATTGCATCCAACTAAAGTTATAATCCAAAAATATGTCCCTCAGTGGTGTGTGTTTTAAAGCATTGCTCGCAGAGCTGCTACTCTACGAGCAATGCATTAAAATGCATTTCCACCATGGAATCAACGCAAAAGCGCTTGCTCCCCAAACTCTGCATTTCACTAACGCCCATGACGGTAGCTGAACTGAGAATGAGATCTCTCCGGACGTCCGTCGCCTTCCAGTTCATTGGAGCGCGTGGTTGGGCTCTTGGGGCACCTAGCCCCCGCAGGGGCTTATCCCCGGTCATGACTAGAGTATTTCCTCGTGGTTTTCAGCTACAATCATGATTGTCTTCGAAGTGGACTGAAAGACTGCTGGAGAACCCTTTATAGTTGTTGCTGAAAGGTAGGGATGAGTGAGGTGGCGAGAGTCAGGAAGGGCTATGATTGGTTACTGAGTGGTGAGGGGCATGGAGTTATGCAACCTAGTAGCTAGAATTTACTATTAGCGCTGGTTGTTTAAAAAATTTAAAGTTAGAGAAAAGTATTAAAATTGTGATTTAAGTAAGTTAAGCAATTAAATTAAAGGAGAATGTTTCTGGATCGCCTAGTTTTGGGATTTTGAGGGTACCTGGGAATATTTACTATTGCATCGTTCTGGATTTTATCCATGTCATCATAGAATTTTTTGGCTAGTTTTTTAATAAATTTTTTCAGTGGGGGGTAGTCTAGTGCTTGATACATATTATTGCTAGGAATAAACCATTTCTTGTTACATATATTTCTGATTAGTCTAGATTGTAGTCTTTCAATAAAAATAAGATTAGATTTAGGTGCATAACCCCAGACTGGGCAAGCATAAGTTATTACTGGAGTCAAATAGGCGGTATAAATAAGCATTTTGTTTTCCCAAGTCATTTTGGAGTCTCGGGAGATTAGGGGAAATAATTTACGTGTTAGGTCTCGAAAATTGTTGATTAAATAATTAAAGTGGGGTTTCCAAGTTAGTTTTGTGTCTAATACGACTCCTAAGTATTTACATTCCTTAGACCACGGGATATTTTGGTTTTTAATTTGAAGGGGCAGAATTTCTTAGCTTTATATCTACTAAAATAAAAGGCTTCAGTTTTTGAGGCATTCATTACGATTTTCCATTTAGTGAACCAGTCCTCAAGAGACTTTATATGTCTATTAAGAGCTATTGTAATGTAATTTTGATTTTTGTTGCGCGCTAGTATCGCATATCATCAGCATACATACAGAGTAAGGTATTAAATTGTTTCAGTATATCATTAATAAAGATAGAAAAAAGGACTTGCCCCAGCTTGGATCCTTGAAGAACACCGGCAAGAATTGGTTTGATTACTGAAAAAACATTGTTCAGTTTAATCCTGAAGAATCTGTTGCTGAGGTAGGATATTAAAATTTTGATTAGCCGCGGGGGTGTATTGTAATTTATTAACTTATAAATAAGACCTTTAAGTCAAACTCTATCAAAAGCTTTCTGGATGTCGAGAAAAACCGCTGCAGTGTACTGTTTATTGGAGAAACCTTCTTCTATGAATTCGGTTACCCTGAGCAGTTGGCGAGTAGTTGAAAGAGCATGACGAAATCCGAATTGTTCTGGGATTAAAATATTATTATTATCAAGTTGGTCATTAAATCTAGTTAAGATGACGTGCTCAGCTATTTTGCTAATAGTGGGGAGATGGGGTGGTAGCTACTGGGATCCTTTGGATCTTTACCTGGCTTGATAATTGGGATCACTGCAGCAGTCTTCCAGGAATTTGGAAAATATCCTAATTTAAGCATGTTATTTTTAATATTGACGAGAAAGTTAACAAAATTATCAGGTAAATATTTAATCATTACTTATGTTTAATCATTACTAATGTTGTCGATACCAGATGCTTTTTTAATATTCAGAGTTTTAATGTAATCTTTAATTTCGTTAAAATTACTGGGGGAGTTACCAACCTTTTACAGTTCCCGGTGGGCGGGCGGAGAAAGTTCGGGAAGAATCACTAAAATTTCACAGTTTTAATATCTATTTTGTCGCCAAATTCATCACCAAGTCCTGAGGTCACTGATGCTGCACCCGATCAGCAACCCCAGGGCTGATCGTAAAACCGTCTTGCCTAACCATGCTGGGAAGCAACAATCCAGGTTGGTAACAATATGTATATAGTTATGGATTATCAATGAGTATATTTGTATATTTATAATACTTTTGTGATAATTGATCATCCCTGAGTATGTAATTGCATGTTGTAATTCGTAGTTATTAAACTTTATGTTTGTTGCTCTTGTAAAAGGGCCAGATAATAAGCAAAATATGTTTGGCTTCCTCATCTCTAAACTAGGAAAATTCGGTATAAATTATTTCATGAAACAAGGCAAAGGGTTTGAATCGTATTACAACAATGATATCTACATGTACAAATTACGCTAAATTTATTTTAATCAGTAGTACAAATGAGTAAGGGAAAAATGCACTGTAACAAAAAAATTCGTTATTATTATTAATAAAAATTAACACGCTTAAAAGTTAGCATTACATTATAATATTTTTGGTAATAATCGTCGCAATATCTCAAAATTTCAATTAGTTTTTAATTAAATTATTATTTTAATCAGTTATGAAATAATTGCTCCTCCATCTAAAGCACATTTAACTTAAATTTAATAAATATAAATTAACTTTTTGGAATAAAGAGTTAAATAAACAACTTTTCACTTACCATTAATTAAAATTAAAGAAAATAATCCTTACACACATACCTTACTAATCGTTTAACTCTTATAAATAAATCTCACCACTCGTATGATTATATGGTATTTATATCCCGGTTTCAGTTGTTTTCCTTCGTAGAGCACTCTGACTGGAACGACTGGAGAATGGACAGCGACATACACTATGGGTTTATTTACAAAGTATATTTCCTCACTTGCCTTGACGTTTAATTCATAATTATTGAATCTGCGTGACTGGTATACGTCACCTGTAAAAGACAATTTAAAGAAAGATGAAGTGAATGCTTAAAACGAAACATAAAAAAATGAAACCCCGGAATTATCTCCTTTGAAGCAATTACTTCCGTATGCTTTAAGAACTTAAATGCATTAGATTTTATTTCAGCTACAGGGGTACACTCATGTCCGTAAATTAAGGAGATTACAAATTCAGGAAAAGAAAGACTCAGAAGCAAAACAAAAGAGACTTATTTGTAAAGCTTATTTATTAAACAAAAGGCAAAGAGAAAAAATGCTATATGTTTGATATCATTAATAAAAATTGAGATATTTTGGTCCCTGAAGTAAATTATAAAGAAAAAAACCTATTTACAAAAACAAAATATTACATGGTTAGTATGATGGTTAATACATAGTATGTCTCCCAGATGATGCAATACAATCCGTAAAACGCCCAGGCATACTGAGTTTCAAATCACCAATCTTATCATGGGGAATATTACATCATCTAGTCTATACGGGTGATGTCTACTGATCGAAGGCTTTTGTTTACGATGTTTGCATGGTGGGAATGGGCGTTGCCATCCATACGCACAAATTCTGAGCAAATGGAGTCCGAAAGAAACATACATGTTGTTACAAAATGACGTCCCGATAGATTACGCCTGTCATGGCTCCAGTTTGGACGTACACATCAGTTCTGGAACACGGAATAATGCCTCCCCATACGAACAATCCTGCACCACCGTAACGGTATTTATTTATGATTTTCTCTTGGTAGTAACGGGGGCCTGACTATATCCACATGAAAGTCCGGTGAGAATGAGACTTCAAGCTAAATCTTGACTCTTCGGAAAACATCACACTACCCCAATGTTGTGGTGACCACAAGGCATGGTCTCTACTTCAGTGTAACTGAAGGAGACAGTGAGTCGCAGTAAGTGGAACTCATCTCACAAGCCTACAAGCATATACTCCAATATGCCCTAAGCATCTGTACATAGGACCCGACTTAGACTTATTTGCGCCCGGGACAAAAACTTGTTTGTCTGCCACATTTGGTTTTCTATTTTAGCTCATTAAAGAAGGAAGCGTAAAATAAACTTTCTATTTTATTTGACGGCCGCTTTTGATGGGCGATTGCAACTTCTCTGCATACCTTAATCAGTCTGTACAACTTTGGTACCAGTGGTTGAAGAGATCTGACGAGACAGGTCTTATGCTGTCCTCCTTCGGTTTCCTTTGGCAGTAGCTGCCAAATACCAGTCCTCATTCGGTGTTACACATCGGGAACAATTTGTGCTGTAACAATTACTCTTGCCAGCATCTTGTAATAGTTGTTAGGAACTCTGGACAATTCCAAGTTCCTCGGATACTTCCAGCTTGGTACGCCCACATTCCAGACGGTCAAGAAATCGACCACGTAAAAAATCATCCAAACGCTTCCTTTGTGCCATCACAATGCGGTTATTGCTCTGAAAGGTTTTTAAAGCCCTTGCGGACAATTTTACCTATTTTGTCTGTATTCCTTATACATCACTCTCTTACACTCTCGTCCTCGTGACGTACTATCATTGTCATCTGGTGTCTTCCTGCGATATGCGTATGATTTTTGAAGATGTGTGTAGTCATTTTACGGGCGACATATGTCTTTTAGAATTCAAATATCCCGTCACTCTGAATTATCCTTAATTTATAGACATGAAAATAAAATCAGAAATAGAAGCATGCATTAAGGCATTGCATGATTATTCAAATTAGGAATGAAAGATTGATGTATTTTCATGAAAAACACAAGTCTGAATTTTTTGTTATATTAGGAATATTTGGTACAATTGAAGATTCATTTTTCAAAAGAAAATTATTCAGTAACATTGCAAAGTCTTATTATAAAAGCAATTGTCTCCAATTTCAGAAAAGTCCTGATACATGAAAACATTGTTTCCACACACACACACACCGCCAAAAAAACCCTCAAATACTTACCAAAAGGAATTTTTTCTTTTTCCTTTGTACTGATGTAACAAGCTATTGAAAGACCTTGATTATATTTGTGTGCCTTTTGAAAAGAACACAAAGCTATTTTGAGAATGGATTTATAATTTGAAACCATAATCAGGGGATTCTTGAACTGGCCCTTCTTTCTCAAGCTAGAGAGTGTTTGCCTTAGTGAAAATGATGGCGAACTAGTTGCATCAAGGAGGTTTTACTTAGAAATTGAGAATCAAGCTGGAAACCTCCGGTTCATTAATTGAGACCTAGTGTCCAAGTTATTGCTGTCTCAGTTACAGCAAATAAAAGGCTGTACAGCAAATTTGACAGTAATTAAAAGATTGTTAGTCTCTTATTATTCTTTGAACTCTGAAAAAAATCGAATTCAAGCTTGTATTAATCTTAGAAGATATTTTGACCATCTCAGAAATCTACATTTATGGTAAAGAATGTTCTCTCACTTTACATGGCGCTGTCTCAAAATCGCCTAAATTGGAAATCTAAAGGTCATCTGCTGGTTGATCTTTAATTTATCAATTAAGGAATTTATAGTTATAATTTACAAATTTATTTTATATAGTTACAAATTTAAATTATTTTCAAACGTTATACAAGTTTAATATAAGCTATATTTATGTGATTCATATTTTTTAAGAAAAACGTGAACGAAAGGTAAGGACCATTTTACTTTAAATAAATCTATGTAATATATTTTCTTGAATTATGGTTAAAAAACCGATTTCTTAAACCTTTAGGGAATAAATATTCACATAAAGGTGCAAAAACCGACATCCTTTCACAGGGTTTGGGTTCGTTGACCCTATGAAGCTGATCCTGGGTTCGAGTCCCGGTGCGGGCAGGGTTGTTCTTCATCTGTTTTATATGTGGTATGTTTAAATGTACCCCTACACTGTAAAACATGGCTGTGCAAGGGAATGTGACGCTTGAGTAGCTGTTCTGTATGTGATTTCTTTATGTAACGTGTCGTCTACTTCTGTAAGTCTTTCCTTCTAAGTGTGATAGTGATGCACGGGGATTTCTAAACGTTTAACAAAAAAAAGTTTCAAAAAGGCTCTGATTGACATTGAAGAATATACTTTACGCTTTTTTTTAATCAATAAATGCTGTTCTGATAATATTTCAATTCAAAGTTTTTATACAGTCTCCTAATTCTCATAATTACAGTTAGTAAAATATCCTTTATAGATTGACAGATACACTAAGATAAAAAAAACTTTTAACTTTTAAAACACTGAATCATGAATCTTTGTACATATTTCAGATCAGCAAAAGGATCCCAAGTTCAATCCAGACATGTTTCAAAGTCTTGAGATCCTAAATAAATGAGAGTTAACTAAAAGAAAATTGTGGATTTTATTGAAATCTTGAGAAAATATATCATTATCAATGTTCTTACACACTAGCAAATATACTCACACATACACATTGTCTGATTGACAAAAATATCTATTCCTTTATTTCATCTAACCGTTATAATATCTATTCATTTTTGCATGATGGTAGATTACAATTTTTATGCAAAAATGTGCCACGCATTGCTCGTCGAGTGCTTTTTCGAGAGCAAATATAATTCAAATCGAAAAAAAAAGGTTTTGGCATCTAAAAACTAAAGTTCGCTTTATTTGCCTATTTGTTTTTACTTTTGATTATGATTTATCCAAAACCGCGCGGAATGATTAACAAAAAGTAAAATAACCTACTCTACACAAGGTTGTAGGTTATCTTTTTCCAAAAAGTCGGTATCGGTTCATTCAAACCGAAACCTGTTAATTGCTTACTTGTTTAGAAATCGATGATCAATCCACAGCTAGTGCAGCTCCCCACAACCCACACCTAGACCCACAGACATCCATATTGCCACCTTGAGCTATCGGACATTCTTTATTTCCGGTTTGAATGAAACACCAGAATTTGATACTAATTCAGTCTTATAAACAATTAAAGACATCTATGAACTAACGCGCTTTTTGAAGATCCTATTTTAAAATACCTTGAAAGCAGAAAAATTCATGCTTATAAAAGCTCATGAAGCATGCCGTTATTAAGAGTCCAGAAGCGTTGAATTAATTTTTTTTGTACAGGAATTGGCAATGTTTGAAAAGCAGGAAAATCTAAAAGTTCCTTGTTTACCCAGCTATATAGACTGAATACGCCTCTCGTTGTCCAGTATTTTAAACTTAAATTATTCCTTTTCCCCTGTTTCATGTGGTTCTCTTTAAGAACGTACATTCACTTTCTTAAATAATATGATTTGATTGGTTCCAAATATACTATGATTGTTGAATAAATAATAATGAAAATCACCAAAGTAAAAATCTCTATATATTGCTAAATTTACTTTTTTTATCTATAACTTTGTCCATTGTTATTTAATGGAGTGATACTGTCTTTCTTGAGATTTAGAAATAAATTTTCCTTTTCTTTCATTTCTAATCTAAATTTTGAGGGAGAAGGGGAATGATCTGTTTTATTTTTCTTTATTAGATGACTGAACGTCTGACGTTTCTTTCCTATCGTAATTTAATTGCCAGCAAGTCGAAAGCCATCTTTAACATTTCGTTCAACACAACAATCTATGACATTATTAACAGCTATCCCTTCAGTTGTAAAGATAGTGCTGAGTATTTCCTAACCGAATAATTCATTTTGACATCGTTGTCATCGTAGCGAACGAATACTGCACCACTTTGGTCATCGATTTTCGATCCATCAAACACGCAAAGGAAGCATAGAGAAAGCTGGCCAATGCCTTTCAAATGCTGTATTTGCTCGTAAACAGTTTTATATAGATTTTTTTTAAAAAAAATCACTCGACAGAATAATTTAATTTTGTATCAAATACGGAAAATGAAAAAAAAAAATTGCTCTCATTCTAACATTTGATATTGTACTCAATAAAGTAATACAATGTGATCCGCGATTGGTAAGTCTTTCTCAGCCCTTTCAGCCAAACTACTTCTCGTAGAGCCAGGGAAGTAACACACACTTAGAGTAAAATAACTATTCTGAATTCATTCTGTCAGGTTACAGCGTCCCTAGAGATGGAATAAGGAGATTACAAAATCAACTAAAAAAACAAGACATCCCAGAGATTTTGGACCCAAATGTGCAATTACCACAACCATGTCTTACGTCATACTGTAATTAGACAAGAATTAGAATTTATAAAATAAATTAAAGTCGATTTCTACTTAGATCAACAATTTTTTTGTTTCAGTTACTTTTTATTAAATAATTCCGATTAATATAAATAATTTATCAAAACATGATTGATTTTTGCCATAATTGAAATCACGTTCTTCATCTTTAGGTGAAAAATATTGAAATCCTCGCATTTTACCAGTTGAGCTACTGTCTGTTGATTTCAGTTTTCCTTACAAACTGCTAAAACTCTATTTAAAGTATTAAAATTAATTTAATCAATGAGTTAATATACGAACGAACTGTATTAACAACGATTGTCCTCCACTACAAGTTTACAAAAAATATGTTTGAACTTGAGTGGATGAATAAAAAATATTTTAATAACGATTAAAAATTTGAAGATAGGTAGAGTGTGAAATAATAGTAGAAACAGAAAAAGAAAAGTTTCATATAGTTATTTTTAAAACTGATCAAACATTTGCGATTAAAATTATGAGTTTGCCATAGTTTGAAAAAGGATTTGTTCTAAAAATGAAAATTCTATCCTCAGACTCCTTCACTCCCGAGCGTTTTTAACAGTTTTCTTATCATACTCTTCTTCTTTTTGTGGATTAAATTTCATTTCACCGTTGATTAATTCAGAACATTTATTTGTTAATACCAGATAATTTAGGGAAAATTGATTCTCCTGTAATATCAAACAGTTCTTCAAGTCCCGGAAAGTCCTTAATTTCAGCGTCTAATATCTTTGCCAGTTTTACGAGTGAAACTGCATCCTGTGTTCTTATTAGGGTAAAACACGATAAAAATACAAACATCTTAACAACTGCACTTTCTCAGCGATATCATTTAATTATTTTTCAATTATGTTAGAATTTTTTTATTTGGCTGTCTTGAGTGTTGAAATCTGCCTCGATAAAATCATCCTAGTCTCCTTAATATAGATACACTACCCTATGTATACGCCCTGCTATGTGGACGCCATTTTGAATGCAAAGGACTTTACCAATCACCTTGTATTAGGATTTTACCAATCACCTTGTATACCTGCACTTCCTCAAGTAATTGATTTCAGCAATCCGATAAAAGCAAAAGTAAATTTAGAAGTAAGATCTGAAAAGCTGAATGTGCGAAACTTTTCGAAAACGTTGACTTTATATTAAATTAAATGTGTAGTTACGAGAAAAGACTTTATACCAAAACTTTCAATTCAAGTAACCTTTAATTCTTTTAAATCACAAAATGTGTAAATTTACCTCTGCGTTTTGATGCCCCAAGTCCACTCTTCCCAAAACTCTTTCGTGATATTGCCTTTGAGATATATCTCCTTAATGGCAGTTATAATTTTCTGTACCGAGTCGTTAGCCTGCAATCCAAGTTTGGGAATCTGTAAGTAAATTTAAATAACAAATGCAGTTTCTTGAATTTGAATTTTCGAACTCAATCAAAAAAAATTGGCATTTTGTTTCATATTTCCATATATAAATAATCATTTAAACAAAGAAACTTCAAAAAAATATTTGGTGGCGACAATATTAATAATAATAGACATCGTTTCGTTTATTTATATTAACTTCCAGTTTTAAAGCAACAATATGAGCTACTTTTTTTTTGACAGAGATCGAAATTTTGAACCGTGCTCAGACGGCAAGAACGACACCTGAGCTGGCACTTCCTCTTCAAACTTCCATACTACATCAACGGGAAGACGTTTGCTCCCGACCGATTTAACGTGCACCAGGCCCCACTTACTCAACAGTTCTTCGTTGAAATCGGATCTCGGGCCTGAAACCCTCTGGTTTCAAGGTCGAGACCTCACCACTCTCCCGCCGTGTTCCAGTCATGAAAGTCATTTCTCAGTCATTACTTTGTATTTTCAATTCCGGGGTGAGTGGATAAAATGTAGATGATTGTCGAAGCTAAATTATTCATCTGTGGCAGTGTTGTCAATCGTACATTCTGTACCTGAACTAGTTCTTAGAATTTCATTTGGCTTCCTTCCTCTCTGTAGAGTGAAGTACGTCAAATACCATTTTGAAGAATATGATTCCAACTTCCTTTATCACATTACACACAATAACAATGTGTATATACGCCATAGTAGTATAAAAATGCTGCTTTTGACTCTAGTTTTCACATTTTATTTATAAATCACGATTGAAAGCAAAAAATCTCAACATATACGTTAATTAGATTAAATTGAAGTCGAAAAGATGTAACAGATCAAATTCCTTTCCTTTATTCTTAATTTTATTTAATTTTCTAAATAAGCAACTGTTTCCAACGGGAAATCTTCTTTCTAATATAAAATTTATCTAATGAATTTGAACCAAAGTGAAAGGCGACAAACGAAAGGATATTTAGTTGAATTCATTACTAAAAGATTTCCTACCATATCTTACATTCCTGGTTTCTCTGAAGAATTGCATTATTGTGTCTGCTTGGTTCTTTATATTGTTATCTGTATAATTATATTCTGTCCATATGTAACAGGACATTGAAAGCCATTCGCTAATAACTGACGATCAATATTATTGTACACTTTCCAATGGGATTAATTTTCATTAATACACAAAATTCACACGTTTTATTTTTTAAATTATCGAAGGAGTGAATGGAATCCTTCCAGTCTTATTCTTACAAATTGCAAAGCTATTGAATAAATTTTCCTCTTAAGGAAAGAGAACATATCGCTGAAAGGATTCTTGATGGATTGTGAGAGTTACGTGTGGCTTGGTAAATGGAAGCAAAGCCTACATTGACTCATGTCTATAAATACTAAAGATGGAATCATGTCAGGATTACGGAAATCTTTTTTTCTTTGAAGTATTTATCGAACCATGTGGAAACCAATCAAAATCAACTTGAATAATCATAAATGGGAAACGATTATAGAAAGTAAACCGAGAAGCGTCTGCTTAGTTATAGAAAATCGATTATTCAGATATGCTTGGAACATTTTCCTAAATTCCGCCATATTAACATAAATGTGTTAGAATAACTGCCGACACATGGGCCGATGATGACATTAAATTTTCCAATGAATGTTCAGTCCACTGTTGCTGTATATTCAACTGACTCGAAAGAATTCCTTAAAAACTTTGAATTGTCAAATGTTTTAAGACAAGGGATTCTAATATGGTTTGGGATGCCGCGTTAAACAATAAAAAACTGTGACTGAAATTCATTGATAAAGGTATAAAAAATTAGCAAGGGATGTTACAAACAAGGCTTATTGACAAAGATTTGTTGATACTACTAAAGTTTATATAAAAACTGTATCCCAAAAAGAAACTGTTATTTCTACAAGAATTCTACACAGTTGCATAGAACCAAATCAGCAAAGGCTCGATTCAAACTGTCTGATTTTCATCAAGCAAGAAGACTAACCATCCTTACTGGTTCTAGATTTTCTCAATGGCATACAACATATTTTAGAGAGGAAATCGAATGCCAAACAATCTAGAAATTTGGCATTTCATGCTAAATTATCCCAGATATATCCATATTATATAAATGAAAAGTATTACCTCTTAATTCCTTTAATCGGTAATAATGGCTGTCGTGTGTGAATTCAATTACTTCATCTAAACTTTCAAATGTGGTGCTTATCATATTGGTGTATGCATTATATGCTGTTATAATTTGTAATTAATTCAATACCTGTAATAATATATAGCAGCGCTCCGCAATTATTTTAGAAACTTAGATACAACATTGTTCGAGTCCTTTATGAAACAGCTTCTCAAAGTTCATTTTAAACGCATTTATGCAGTAAACAGTTTACCAAGAAGAAGTATTGAGAGAAAAAAAATTACGAACTACGATACTGGAGGGATCCGCCTTGCAAAAGGAAGGGTTGATCCTACAAACTTCCGTGACGTTCTCCGGAGTTTGGCACAGATCGGGGTATTCGGAGCAAAACTTGCTTCTTTTGATGCTGAAAATAAAGAATGAATACATATTGTATAGTGCTCTTACTTTACTATTCAGTCTGTGTTATAGCAGAACTCTCCCCATCAGTACTACATTAAACTGATGCTAAGTGGTGATTTTGAGCTGTTTCTATTGGTGTGGATTTCTAATTCTCACAATCACATGAGATAAAGGGAATTCGAAATTGAAGTGAGGGGAGGTAGTTTGCCAAACGCCCTCGTCTTCCTCAGTATGATGAAACAATTGAGACAAGAATTCAACAGGTATTTAGACAGAGGACCCTCGGTTCTGATACTGTTAAAAGAATGTCTTTCTCCCTATTTAACTCATCAGACAAATGACCTACCATGCCAGCTAAGTAATAATTACGAAGTGAATGAAGATGAAACGTCTACAAAATGGTAATAATGTTTCATACTTTCAGAAAAATTGTATATTCTACACATTATATAAAGTAAGTAAAAAAAAATTCCGTTTACAGCTATGGTTGTTAATGAAAGTATAATTTTCGAATCGAAATATTTTGTTATAAAAACAAAAATTTGAAAATTGGTTTAACACAGTTTTATCTATTGTTATGAAAAATTCTCACTTGGGGGGTTCGCTTTTTTATGGTAGGCGTATGCTGTGAAGGTGCAATCAGCAGGCCGCAGTAGAAAACATTGGCGTTTATTGGCACAAAGATACCAACAGAAAGGCGACAAATAAGTACGACTGAGACAAACACAGGACATCACACAGCAGCACACTGCAACATACAGTATCCCACTATAAGTAATTGACCAAAGCACTGACAGAATCCAGCTCTCAAAGCACTGACAGAATCCAGCAGGTGAGGGGTTCTTCGAAGCTTTACTGTACGGTATCCAGACGGATGAATTTATCACAGTCTCCTTACTTCAGCCGCCGACTCACTACCACATATTGGTTATTTCACACACTATTCGTCCCTGTTTCCACCGATAACTCCACCGATGATACGCTATCTTTTCGAAGACTCGCTACTTGTCGTAAACACCAACCGCTTCTGTCTCATTTCAATTCGCACGAACACACATGGACTCTACCACCCTATTATAGCTCCCGGGAGGCCTTCTAGAACCTTCTAGGTCAGATTGGTATAGAAGGTCTAGAACCTTCTATGCCAATCAAGGCGCATTTCGTTTTCTATTGGATGTTTAAGGAAAATTTTAGAAGTTTCCAGTATTATCCATTTTTTTTTTTTGCCAAAGTGGCCAAATCGCCAAATGGTCGCCAAGGCTTAGCATCATTAACGCAATATTCTTTCAGCACGCAACAGTGCTGATCGTAAAGGTCTTTCTTAAGAGGGTACTGTTAATGCTGAGAAGCAAAATTTCAGGTTTCTAACACTATTATTTATTAATATTATAAAATGAGATTATACAGAATCTTAAGTCAGTAAATTGGAAGAATAAAAAATGTCACTAATAAGGAACGAAAAAGTGTCCGTAAGGTTTTCATATAGTACCTGAAATATCTTCTTAACGCTGATTAACTTGCATTTAATCAGATCAATAAGTCTTTTATTGGACTTTATCACATCTGAAATACTGCTCCAAATGTCTTGAATGGACCTCTTCAGCATTTTTAATTATGACATTTTTTTTTAGTTCACGACTGATTTCTTCCCATAAATGTTCTATAGGGATTAAATCGGGAAAATGGGGAGGGATACGTAGCCGTTATTTAACGTGATAGACCCATTACTCTTAATAAATAGTGGAGGTGTGCGTAGAATCGTCGTCCTGTTGGCAAGTAAAGTTATTTCCAAGGAAAAGTTTTTCTGCATTTGTTAAGATGTTTTGTTTTAGAATGTCAAGATGCATGTACTTGTTCATATTTCCTTCTATAAAACAGAAAATTTCGAAACCAGAAGCACTCATAAACCCCCTTACCATGTTTCCGCCATCCCCGTGATTTGCAGTTCCACATAATTTTTAATTAACAGATGCTGCTTTGGCTTCTCCCAGACCAGGGATGGCGAACCATTGGCACGCGTGCCATTGATGATTTTGGGAACAGCACCTTTCAAAACGGTTTGCATTTTAGTTCACGATGAAGCATTACGAACAAACTCTAATCCCCCCATTCCATTTTAAAAAGTTGACAGATATTTGTACGGTTGTAAAAAATTCGCATGCTGAGAAAGGAGTTAGTTTGAGAAGAATGTTTTCAGTAAATGATGGTGCTCGAAATATGTTGAGCAAAAAAAAATGATTTCATTAGTTTATTTCAAACAGACATTGGACAATCAATTTTCAAATTCCACAGAATTATTCACCAATAAGCATTGTGTTCTAAGCATCTATTTACAATGTAATGGTGTTGGTCACAAAAATAGTCTGCCTCCTGTCATCGCCAGCTTTAAAAAAGCGAAAGTTTGATTCGTTGTTGGATGAAGTCAACTCGGTGTATAATGGCTTACTAATGTCTAGTGATGTTCGCTGCGTGAACAGCGGGAACGAAGATTCGCTTGGCCGAAATCAGATTGTTTCTGAAAAATGACTGGGAAATCGAACAATACCCAAGTTTGTTGGATGTTATGTTGCTCTTAAAAGTGACTTTTTTACAGACATCTGCCAATGTTTCAGGAAATGAATGTAAAGCTTCAAGGTACAAACAAAACAATTATCGTCTTGATGGATCTCATTCGCATTTTTGACGCTGGATTGCGTGTTTCGGGAACGAATATTTTTATATATATATACAAGAAATTCTTAAATTTGTCAAAAATATATTTAGATGCACATAAAAAACCAGACAAAGAAAAAGTTATTGAAGAATTTATTTCCTTAATTTATTCGTTAATCAACGAATTTTCCGCCAGATTTTCGCATTACAAAGAATAATTGTAAATTCTTTCGTTTATTACGCACCCCGATGTGCTGTGATGTGATGTCATGTGATGACTTCATTTAATAAAATAAACTTTTCTCAATTCAATTAGGAAGTTGAGAATTTTTTAATGCAGCTGATTGATTTCCATTCTAGTTCAATATGCATTCAAGAATTTATTGAAACAAGGAAAAAGTTAGAATTGAAACCGAAATACTAACTAGCGATATACGTAAAAATGCCAGTAACGAAATTTTTGATTCCAGATACATTTAATTGTTTGAAGAATCTGGCTTACGCTATTTTAATCCTATTTTCATCTGCCTGAACCTGTAAGTCATTATTTTCAGAGATAAATAGCATTAAAAACTATCTTAGGAACCGTTTTGCAGATCAATTCAGCAAGCATTCTGTCTAAAGTGGTATTTTTCAATCCTAATATAAGTTATTTGTCATCTAATCTGCAACAAAAGGTCACCCTTTTGGGAATCTAATTTGAATTGCACGTATGACTAAAACTTTTACTACTATACAGGGCAAAATGTATTTTTTCGTAGTAAATAAACAGTTGTTAGAATTTAGTTTCATTATTTTTCCGAATAATCGCAAGTAAACATTTTTTAACCGCACGTCTATATTTCATTAAATATTTCTTTAGAAAAAAAATGGCACGTTGATCCATAAAGGTTCTCCACGCTTGTCTCAAACCAAAGCTCGACCACCTTGACCCCACGGATATACAATTTTCACTTGCCACTAAAAAGGACACATTCCCAAAAAGATAGCGTCTTGCTTAAAAGCTTCTTTCTGTTACAGAGATTTCGTATAGGCCATCCGTCCATTCTAACCTTTTTAAAACCATATATCTCGCTGTTTTAGGTCTGATTTTAATGTTTATTCGAATCACCCGTTAAATCAGTTGCAAATTATAGTGTAAGGATGTTTCTTCGATGGAATGGGGTCTTCAGCCTGAAAACCTGCGGCTTGCGAGAAGAGACCTCACCCACAAAACGACGCGGCTTCTTTTCGCTGGGAGTGGGGTGAAAATGTAACTGAATTTATTGGAAAGATTTTATTTTTAATCCTCGCTAGTACATTTCCATAAATAAGTTTCTTCTAATAAAGTCATACATCTAATTATGCCACATTTTTGAATAATTGTGTTCACTCACATAAAGTTGGACAGACAGTCTTTCCGTAAATGGATTTTATCTAAAATTGTACGGGAATCTAAAATTATGGCAAAGGAAGCAATATTAACTTACATTCGTCAAATTAATACCATTTAATAGCCATTCCGTTTACAAATAAACATATGAAGACAATTCAATTTTTTTTAATCTTTTAAATTTGGAAGGCACCTAAGGAAGTTTCATTGGTTACTTTTGTCTAAGAGGTGGAGCTTCATCAATATATTCAGGATTCAACTTTCGTTAGAGAGTAAAGCTATCTGAGTATATACGAGAAAATAATGAAGAGTCAAATTAAATGCTTTAAGATTTTTCATGCATTTTAGTATGAAAAATAAGGAATTTTTTTTTAAGTATGCGGAAACTTAATTTTGTTAAGTACAGTATGCATTTTAAATACTTGCGAAAATAGATAACAAATTTCTCTTTACATGGAATATATATAATTGCTTTCATGTTATTTTGTGTTACAGCAAAAATGAAAGTTAAGGCATCAACATTACCGGATACCATAAATCCGATATGTAAAAAAAATAAATAAAAAGTATTTATCTTTCTTCACTTACGGGTTGAAACTGCAAAACGTAACTGCAGGAAGTTCAAAGTCTTTAAGATAGGTAAATTCGATTTTTATTGCAGTAGGATATTCACTGAAGTCTATTAGGAATACCGTAGATTGTAAAATGAAACATGCCAAACAGATGATGAAAATGATTCCCTTCAAAATTCCCCAGGCGACAGATCCTCTGGAGACTTTTGACTTTCTTCTGCATTTTTTAGACAAATTCTTCACCCTTCGTTTGGCTTCTTTTCGAGGGTGAGTGCTTCTCTTAGGCATGCCCAGCTTTAGAAAAAAAGTATTAAAAACAAATGGTAAATTTAGAAAAATTAAAATAATTCAAACCGTATGTTGCGTTCTTCAAAGCCGAATTTTTCATTCTGAATTAGATTCATGTTTTCTGTTGTTATTTTTATCATGTCAGAACCTGATATTATTTTGGGAATGAGGTTTGTGACGTCTACAAAAATCCGAAGGCGAAAAATTGACATGTTATCATCTGCATGAGCATCTCAAAAAATCAACTTTTAATAACTCGTTACCATCGCATTTAGTAAAGCTCTGATTTAAAAAAATAAGTTAATGACTACCGCAAATAAAACCTAGAAAGTCATTTGGAGCACGTGACTATATGAAAGATAATAAATAGGAAATGTGATATATTTTAATAAAATAAAATAAACAGTTAATTAAAGTTTTCTTGGATCGTTTGCAATACTAAAGTGACTCATTCAATGAAACAATAAAAATGAATAAAAATATAATTTAACTGACACGAGCTCGTTCGTTCGATTCGCCATTCAAGAAATGATGTTCTGACATAATACATTGAAATATGCATAGATTTCATTTTGACCCTTTTTTTTCTAAAATCTATAAATTTGACTTTAAAAAGTTGACTAAGTAATTATTTTTTTTCTCGTAATATAAACTATTGAGCTCGTCTTCCTTAATAAACATATTAAGCTTGTTAAGTTAATATCATTGTGATGATGATGATGTCGTGTCCGCGTTACAACGGAAAGAGGGTTGCAGTAGCTTCTGTGGATAAAGACTCCTGAGCACAAATATGATTGTATTTTGAGTATTTGATACCAAAAGAAAATAAAGTACTGCTGAAAAAAATTCAATGATTCATACGTTTTCCCATGTGTGACAAATGACAGTAAATATTTAATTTCGATTTAGTTAGATTCCATTATTTTACTTCTTGCCCTTTTTTTTATGAAGTAATATTAATATCATTGATTACTTTCAGCAGTAATTTATTTAAAATTTGCCGAACATTTAATGGCAGTATTGTTACAATCAAAGTTACAAAATTGGAATAATCTGCAGGATGTTACTGTAAACTGAGCAATCCAGTACTCCTCCTCTTGTTGATATTTTTAAATATAAAAAATTATATAACAGTTTTTGATTTAAATGCTGGACATTTCAATTAGAACTTAAATAAAAAATTAAGCGAATTTATGTCATTTTCTCCAGATTTTTAAAATTATGACAACAAACACATTTTTTTATGAAATTCTAAAACAAAATCAATTTTATCATTTTAATGCGGCTAATTTAATAACCATGCATTTTTTTAAAAAAATTTTTTAACTATTTTTTCGAATTAAAATTATGGATTATATTGTTCTTTTGTAATACTAACCGTTTAGGTTGTTTCGGTAAATATTTGATTATTTGGTTTTCTTTCAGTTTTAAAAGATAAATAAAAAGAATTTTTATGTTTCTTATCTGTATAGAATATAAGACACTTAAAATGTTATACTAAAAAGTTATGAGAAATTTAGAAGCTAAATATACTTTTATATTTGCATTTTTAATAACTCTGTTATGTTATGAACTGTTATTATGTAATATATATACCTTACCTGAAACAATTTTAATAACACGACTTTAGCGTCAAACAATTTGACGGCATCATGAACAGGAAGAATTAAAAAGAAAGAATGAGATAAGAACACATATTTTAGCACTTAAAAAGAGAAAATATTTTATATCAGAAAACATGAATCATCATGAAGCGAATATCCTACTTTATAAGTCGGGAAACAATTTTTTAGTTAATTTGGAAACATTGACATTTAACCCTTACAAAAACTTCTATTGCCAGCATCAATGAAACAACGCAAATCATCGACGACACAAAAATACAATATACTAATACTATCTTACCACTTTAAAGATAATTATAAAATTCTACTAAGTGAATTGGAAAACTGCTAACAAATATGATTGATTTAAAAATCGATTATTCCTTCAGTTGCAGGTTTCTTTCCGAAGATTTATTTTATTAAATTCCAGTTCGGTATCCAAGGAATCAAGCAAACAAAGAAGGATTTCTATCAAACAAGAAAACCTCATCAAAATAAACGACTTCTATTATCCCCAACGAATTGATATATCACATTAAAATTAAAAATATTGGAGCTTTCTATTATTATTAAATTATCTAAATTAAATTTTATGTTTTACTAGGTGACACATCCTTCATTTTTGTGGATCAAATACTTTGATGCTTTTTAATAATGAAAAAATTAAAGATTTTAATATTTGTCATGACGCTATTTTTAAAATTCATGTTCTTTGCAGCTTTGATGGCTATATTGTGCAAACATCTTATGCAAAAAAAAGTATGAGAGAAAAATACACTCATGTCCCTAAATTGAGGATAATATAGAGTTACACGGAAATAAAACACTAAAATGCATATACCAAACGTAAAATGACTACACATATCTAAAAAACTCATATGCAAATTGCAGGAAGTCACCAGATGACAATGATAGTACGTCACAAGGACGAGAGTGTAAGAGAAGGATGCATAAAAAATACAGACAAAAGAAGTAAAATTGTTCGCAAAAGCTTTATAAGCCTTTCAGGGCAATAGCCCCAAAGTTATGATAGAAACGACACATTTGAATAATTTTTCAAGTGGTAGAATTATCTCCCGTCTGGAATGAAAGCCATTTTGGAAAAAAAAGAAGAAACACAGTATTAGACCTGTCTCGTGGGCTCTCTTCAACCACAGGTACGGCAGTTCAAAACAGACAGCGTAGAATAGACAGAACCAGAATAAGAGAGGTTCATGTGGGGCAGTTTCCCCGGGCTCTCAATAAATAGACTCCCCAAATAAAATATAAAATTTATTTTACGCGTCCTTCTTTAATAAACTAAAATAGAAAAGCAAATGTGGCCGCCAAACAAGTTTTTGTCCCGGGCGCAAATAAGTCTAAGTCGGGTCCTATGTACAGATGCTTAGGGCAGATTGGAGTATATGCTTGTAGGCTTGTGAGATGAGTTCCACTTACTGCGACTCACTGTCTCCTTCAGTTACACTAAAGTAGAGGACATGCATTGTGGACACCACAACATTGGGGTAGTGTGATGTTTTCCGAAGAGTTAAGATTTAGCTTGCAATCTCATTCTCGCCGGAGTTTCATATGGATAGAGCCAAGCACCCGTTACCACCAAGAGAACATAATTGAACGACACCGCTACGGTAGTGCAGGATTGCTCGATTGGGGGGGGGCATTATTCCGTGTACCAAAACTGATCTGTATGTCCTAATCGGTGTCATGACTGGCCAAATCTTTTGGACATCATTCTGGAACAACATGTACGTTTCTCTCGGGTCACATGGGCGTAGAATCTGTGTTAAAGGACGACAGAGGCCGTCCTATCCGTTCAAACATCATAACCGAATGCCTTCGATCGGAGGATATTACATGTATCTACTGGTCAGCATTCTCACCGAACTTGAATTGCGTTGAGCGTGTGTTGGGGATGTTTGATTGACCAGTCGCAGCCCGTCAACCATCTCCTAAATGTCTACCTTAACTTCGGGAAGCATTGTTTGATGAGTGGTGTAATATTCCTCAAGATGAGATTGATAATTTGATATTCAGCATGCCTAGGCGTTATACGGACTGTATTGCATCGTGTGAGAATATGTGTTATTTCTCCTAGGTATAACACAAAATATTTTTATTTGAAGTAGAAGGAAGTTTCGAATACAGAGAAAAGGACTGAATTTTTAAGTTCGGTTTATTGCATGCTGTGATTCACAACTTATGTACAAGCGGAAGAGAGGAGCACAAAACGGAATCACACAACACGAAATGAGGGAAAGATATTGAAAATTTAATGAATGTGAATATATACTGTGAGATTTTAAAATAATTTTTATCATAAGTTAGCGAATAGTAGGGATCTTTTAAAGAATGCTCTTCATTATATGTGTTCTAATGTGCTTTTAAAGAATGCGCGGCTTTTAGCTGGTTGAGCAATTTTACAAAGCTTTTCCTGAATTAATTAGATAGAAAGAGTGGAATGGGATCAGAAAAAAGAGAATATTTTAGAACATTGCCCTTGCCGTAGCATCCAAGAGGAAAAATTAGCTTTATAATGAAATTTCGCCTCCACCGGATATAACTGGGAATGTTACATAACATCAAACAAACAAACAAAAAATATATTGAGGTTGGATTTCCATCTTTCCTGCAATAATGTGCAGATAAATTAAAATTAAATGATTGAGCAGATAAATTAAAATCGCAATTATAAAACTCCCCTTTCGTTTTGATATGATTTTAATCTACTAAAACCTTTCCCAATAAATGCTCTACAAAATGGTATAAATATCTCCAATATCCGTTAACTATTTCCCGAGTTTTTGTGGTTTTAACATACAGATGCTTTCGGGAGATTTCATTTTATATTTTGTGTATATATATGCAATAATATTTTTAAACTCTTAATTTGAATCCTAATTAATTTCCAAAGTCTTATCTTAATTTAGCCCATAGTAATATACTTCGCTTTTATTTCCTGATCCATTTCATTTGTTCTAATGAATTAATTCAACAGAAGCTGTATAAAATTGCTGAAACAGCTAAACGTTGATTACTTTCTCACACTCCGTGGGAGAGATGAAAATTGCTGACCTAAACAAAATACCTTTAAAAGGATCCATGTGTTTCCCTTGACTTGTATGTGTGAGTCATGAAAATCCTCATTGAAATCTACTTTTAGAAGCTATATAAAAAATATTTTCCCTATCAAAGTCTTGGTATTTAAGACCAGGGATATTGATTTCCCGTCCCTTTTTGTACACTTAGCTTTTCCGTCAGTTCTGTGTTGTGTCGTTCTGTCTTTTGCACGTCGCCTTCGCTTGTAAATAATGCCTGCTCCCGTGATAGAATAAAAAGAACTTAAAAATTCAACCTGTAATCTCTCTTATTTCGGCCGCGACTCTGCTATGTATTCTCAACAAATTAATTAAATGTGATTTTCATTATATATATACATAGAAAGAGAGAGAGAGAGAGAAATGCAACCAAAGTAGTACCGAAATAGAAACAAAAATAGTAATGGAAGTGAGAGAAAACGGAAGTAGGGAAAAGCTAAATTAGAACCCTAAATGTAAATGAAATCTGGTCTGGTGATTTTCTAAAGGGTCTTCTTCAGGAAGGACTTTTTTTCTTTTGTTTAAAATATTACGGACATTTGGAAAAATTTACTGGAATGATTTTATTTTCATAAAGGTTGTTAGAAGTATCTTTTAATTTTTGTAGGCACTTATACAATGCATTACAAATTATTGCGTGTCAAATTTCCTTTTTCTAAATTAGTGTGTTTTGGAGTTTGTCTAATTTCCTATTGAATAGGCTGTTTGATAATTGTAATATTGATCGAATTGTAATATTAGATCGAATTCAGTCAATTGTAATATTAGATCGAAAAAAGATGGAGATATCCAATATGCTATTAAAGCTGTATTTTTACTTATAATAAAGAAGAATGCGTGTATTGGCATCCTATGAATTATAGTATCTACACCCATTGAATCTGGCGCAAATATACCTTAGTGAAAGGAATATATGTGCTGGAATTATCTTTCAAAAACTTTAAATAATCAAGAAATATATCAGTTGTGACTGTTTTTCATGACTTAGAGAAGAATGAGTCAAATAGATTTTTTTATTACTTTAAAATCATAAATATACCAACTTAAAACTGAAAATGATTCCTAAATTATTGTATATTTTAATATATTCACATTTTTATATTCAAATGCAATTTTTAACAATACGTTACATTGTCATTCTGAAATTCTAGCCTTTTCATTTTTTTTCCACAAAAAATTTAATCATGTGATTTTATTGCTTCGTTAAGAAGGATTGAAGGAAGATTGAAATGAAATGAAAGGTTCAAGAGTCCTTAGGGCAAGTCAAGGGCTTGATAGAATGCAGAGTGGCATGACAGACAAATATTCTACGTGTAATGGTGGATTTCCCGGGGCACCTAGCTCGGTCAGGAGCTTATCACCTGTCATGGAAGAAGTGGGAGCAGCTTGTCTTTAAGTCTATCTTCGTTGCCTCTGCGGTGTTCATCTGAAGTGGCGTCGAGGGAGCCTGGAACTCTTTATATAGTGTTGGAGTGGGTGAAGTGGCGAGTTTCAGGACGCAAGTCTATTGGCTGTTGTTAAGAGGGGGGGGTTATGGCTCCATGGCTAAGGTTAGCGAGAATTTAGAGATTTTTTACAAGTTTCAGACAGACAAATATTCTACGTGACACTCTTCGAGTCTCTTAAAGATGTTAAGTCCATGACGTCAGGAGCTGGAAGGAAGCGAAGTCTATAGTAGATGTTTGACCAGAGGAGCAGAAGAGGGGGCACTGATTCTGGTCTATTGGTGATGTTCGGATGACTATCGTGAATTTCTAGAAGGGTGAGGTTGTAGTGATTAGTTAACTTGAGATTAATTGCATCTGGTTTAGAATTTAAATTCGGTTGATTTTCGGGCTGTTCGGCGAGGATATTAAATTTATTGGAAGTTTCCATGGGGACTGGCTCTGTCTCAGATCAAATTTTCTTGGCTGTTTCCTTAGGCTTGACAACTTTGAATTCGTCTTTGTTGACCCTTTTGGATGTGTTGTTATCTGTGTCAACTTCCATCTCCTTGGAGTTAAACTGGCTCGAGGTTGATTCTGAGATGTCTTGGTTTTCTAGTTTTTTAGAGGCTTTTCCTTCTCTGTTTTCCCATTTGTTCGCAATTGCAGAGAAGTCTTTTTGACTAGGCATGGATGCGATAGATGGCGCCCTCTGCATGGAGGGATTAGGCTTATTTGTTTTATTGGGAACTAAATCTGAGTTAGCTGGGTAGTAGTAGCTGCTGTGCTGTTTGGGAGTTTGAGAGGGTCTTTCTGATCTATTAAAAGAGCTTTGAGAGGCATTGGAGATATTTCTGCTATATTGGCTACTGCTTGAAATTGCTTTACTGACGAATTCCAACGGACTGTTGGAGGCTTCAAGTTGCTCAAAAGTCACATTGCCTTCTGCCAGGGCTCGTTTGTACTAATGGTACGTAGAAAGAAGTTCATCCATGATCAGGGATCACTTCAGTCTTCTACCAATGATTAAAGGAAGATGGAAATCTAAAAAGGAATTTATATAATATCCGTATCATCTATAAGGCGAATAAAAAAGTGGGGCTACAGTACCCCAAAAGTTAGTGGATAGTGTAAAGAATTTGACCCAGTAGTGGTCCAAACAGACAATAGATGTCAGCACGGTATTTACATTACACAATATGATTGACATTCCGGTAGCATGGCAAACTGAGCTTCGTCGGCTGGAGTTAATGTGAATGTGATGTATTCGGTTGTGCTTTAGATTGTTAAGAACGAAAGTCATGGCTGCCTTCTGGTAGTTGTATTACCAATGTTGTATTGTATAAATTATCTCATTGTTTTTATGTATTTTGAATGTTTTATGTTTTATGATTGTCAGACTGTGTTATAAATAAACAAATTTAAAAAGACACATTTTGAGTAATCACTCGACTAAAGTTTTATGTCATCATAATAGAGAGCACAATGACCCGAAACCTAAAAAATAAATATCTAGAAATCAAAACATCAGAAATTGCTGACTTTATCAAAAAAAATAATAATAAAAACCCCGGCATCGACTACATAAGAAACAAAATGCTCCAAAAAACTATCACTAAAAATGCTAATAAAGCTAGCAAACTTAATTAATAAAATCTTTGAATTAAGGTACTTCCCAAACTGCTGGAATATAGCGAGAATAATACACATTTTAAAACCAATAAAAGATCCTACCCATATGGTAAGCTATCGTCCAATCTCCCTATTGCCAGTAAACTATACGAGAAAATAATATTAACAAGATACATCAAGTACAGCAAAAACATGGGCATCTCTATCCCCCAGCAATTTGGCTTCACCGAAAAACTATCAACTACCCATCAACTTCTAAGAATGACTGAGTACATTCATGAAAGCAGGAAGAACAGAAAGCCCACAGCTGCGATATTCCTAGACATCACGAAGGCCTTCGACAAGGTCTGGATCCAAGGACTCATCCACAAACTATTAGGTATAGCTTCCCCCAAACCCTAATTCAATTAATTAACTCATACCTTACTGACAGATACTTCACAGTACTGGTCAAACAAACCGACTCAACGAAAAGAAAACTTAAAGCAGGAGTCCCACAAGGTGGCATCTTGGCCCCAGTAATCTTCCTACTTTACTTAAACGACATCTCCAAACAAATAAACGTAATGATTAGTCTATATGCAGATGACACTGCCTTACTTACACAAGGGAATAACCCTTCAGAGGCAATTGTCTCCCTCCAAAACTATATAACAAACCTTGAAAAATGGGTAGGAAGCTGAACGTAGAAAAAAACAAAAGCAATCCTTTTCTTCAAAAGAGTCAACAATTGGCCCAAGATTAAAATATACGGAACCGAAATTGAGTGGGAAAATGATGTGAAATATCTTGGAATAACATTAGACAGAAACCTAAATTACAGGACCCACATTAACAACACAAGGGAAACATTCAAAAAAGCATTCAGAGCACAATGTCCTCTAATATGTAGAAATTCATGCCTTTCTCTCGACAGCAAAGTTCTTGTCTATCGTGCATATCTAAGACCCATTTTAACCTATGCGTGCCCAGTTTGGTCGGCTACTGAAAAATCAAATCTCCAAAAAATAACAGTCTTTGAAAACAAAACGCTGAGAATGACAGCGTCAGCGAGGTGATATCACAAAAACAGTGAAAAAGCGAGAGCTCTGAATATCCCCCCGATCAAAGATTTCAGGATGAAACTTGCCAAAAGCTTCTAAGGCAATATCATTGGCATCAAAAATCCCCTGATGACAAACCTGCCGCTCTACGATGTGGCGGACAACTCAAACAAACGCAGGCCAAGATGCTCTCTTATTCTCTAGTTGAATCACCCACACCCAAACGTAAACGAACCCTCTCCTTTATGTGGCTCTCTTTTTTTTCTTCTTCCTTTACTAACTTTTAAGCAATAACAATACATTTTCTTTAGTTATAATTGAAATGGTGCATAACCTCGTTCACTAAGCAAGCAATAATAGTACCATAGTCCAAAACTCACAAGACATGCAGATGGTGGGAACTGCGGCCCCAATGAGCTGTGAACCCATGTACAAATGTTTCTAGTCTTAAATAGAAAGGATCAAGTACGTAAATATAATAGAATCAAAATGTTAGGATGATCGACAGGTAACTTCGCATTTTTATGAAAATTAAAGACCATTTTCTTATAGTGAATAAATATTTTATTGAATTATATACTTTCTATTCTTGTCAAATACTTTTTGTTATCTTTCTGATTCTATCCAGTTGATCCCCTCCTTTAAAGTGAAGGTTTGTAGAGACCGAGGCAAATAATAATCAGAAGGTAGCAATTCTGGAAATCATGATGGGTGTGGCAATGATATTACATCTAAGCTGACAAATCTTTTGCCGAACTTCCAAACTTGTATGAGGCTTCCTTTTATCTGGGTGGAACACTACACCAGGGGTCGGCAACCTGCGGCTAGTGAGCCGCTTTTGGCTTTTTTGATGCAAAATTGCGGCTCTACACTTCCATACGAAGAACTTAAATTTTACTATCAAACCCTTTAAAAAATAGGAAAAAATATTTTATGAGTACCTTATCGCTCGACAGCTTCTATTAACAAAATCGTTAATTACAAATCGCGACGCTTAACATGACGGTAATGAGATAGATTTGAACTGTTGTTTTGTCCCTAGAGATGAGACACTGTGATCATATTTTCTGACCTATTTCTGCATAAAATGCGATGGCTTTGCAGAAGTAATGTGTTGCAACGTTTTGCTTTGTGTTTGAGTGAAAAAAACATTCTTCAAGGAAATAAACATTGAACATCCCGAATTGGAAGAAGGCAAAGAGCTCTAAAAATTCAACTTCATGGTAGATATCACAATGAAACTAAACGAACTAAATTTAAAACCGTAAGGAAAGGGCAGTCAAGGCCTACGCCTTGCTTGAAGAAATAGACTATTACGAAAAAAGTTGCTTGTTTTTTTGAAGACATAGGGAGAAGTAGATTGCTTAATTTTAAAAAATGTGAAGCAATTCCACGATGAGATCAATGGAGCTATTGACACCAATTACTTCAGCATATCTTTGAAAAACATTAAAAATCGATTCTCTGAAGGATTCGAGCAATTCAAAACAAACAAAAGTACTCATTCGTTCATAATAAATCTTCGCGACGCAAATATAAATGATATCAACTTTGAGTCGTTTGAAAATGATGCCAAAGACATTTGGAGTGGCAAATTCACAGAACTCAGGAAAAAGTTAGAGGACTAGGAATGCATGCAAATCGCGCAGCACAAGTGGGCAGCTCTAAAAGAAATACCGCGAGTTAAGGCCCTCATACTGTACGCGTGGAATAGTCTTCCATAATGCTAAAGTGAGATGAAGAAATTGGCATATGGAGTGCTAACAACATATTGGCGGGAGAAAGCCTTCTCTTACATAAATATAAAAATTAAATTTAGAAGTCAACCAACAAATAAAATCGTGCTTGAAACTTAAAACAACAAGCTGGTTATAACGTAATTTCAATCAAACTTTTAAAAGGAATACAAAGCAATGCCACGATTGATGTAACCATCAATATTTGCGTCTTTATATGAATAAAGATTATTCCGTATTTAAAGCCACTTATTTTAAATCAAAAATTTTAATATATATGAGCGAATCCTGTAATATTAAATCAAAAAGATTTAGTAACTCTAAAAACTGGAAATCTTCGTAAATTGTTGCTTTTGGCTTTTCCATTTCAAAATTTCACTTTTCCTGAACTGCACCATTTCTATTGAACGATTCTGACATTTTCTGTTTAAGTGAATCATTCATTTTGTCCAGTTGATTACAGTACTTGTCCGGATTCATTGTTTTGTCTGCCGTCGCAATTAAAAGAACCTCAATTCTTTTCATATCCTACAAAATAAATAACACCAACTTTTTTTTGACAAATTTCGACTTTCGATTTTTTAATCCACGATCTTTTGCTTTTAAGGTCGTTGTAGGCAACTCATTTCTAGTTCCCAGTGATGATGCGCTACAAAAATGGATCATTTTCTTGACATTTGAGAAGCAAATCAGACATTAACACCATGGCTTTCTTTCTAAAAGAACACCATTCTTTCTAAAAGAATATGTTAAACCCATATGTTGAGCTTTGAACATTAAACTCGGGTATTTCAAATGGGCTAGAAGGATAGAATTCAATAAATTAAATCTCTTACCGGCCTCACGAGTTGTGATTCCCTGGTTCACGTCAATTATTTTATTGTGACTTCGTCAACTTCAACTGGCTTTCCAGATTTTTTTGCATCTTCAACATCAAAACTGCAAGAACGAAATTTTACACACAAGTTTTGGGAGTGTATTTTTTCCAAACATATCGGATATTTTTTTTTCTTAATTGAACCGCACTCTTACCTTTCTTAAAGTAAAAAATATAAATATGTAGAGAAACCTATTTTCCACTTTCCGTATTTGAAGCAGTAGCGTTCAAAGACTACGAAGTGGAATCAATCGAACTTTCTCACAAGCAAGCCTTGCTATGTCAGCTGTCAAAATATATAATGATTATTTGTCACAAGTAAGAAGTCGATCGTGAAAAAAAATTTCCTCCGTTGGGAAAAAAAGAGCTTTCTGAATAATCTACTAATGCGGCTTTAATATCTGACTTTAGGAGAGACATAAAACTACTTCAAAACGACTTTAATTAAAATCAAACCAGTTTTTAGAGTTACTAAATCTTTTTGATTTAATATTACAGGATTCGCTCATATATATTAAAATTTTTGATTTAAAATAAGTGGCTTTAAATACGGAATAATCTTTATTCATATAAAGACGCAAATATTAATGGTTACATCAATCGTGGCATTGCTTTGTATTCCTTTTAAAAGTTTGATTGAAATTACGTTATAACCAGCTTGTTGTTTTAAGTTTCAAGCACGATTTTATTTGTTGGTTGACTTCTAAATTTAATTTTTATATTTATGTAAGAGAAGGCTTTCTCCCGCCAATATGTTGTTAGCACTCCATATGTCAATTTCTTCACCTCACTTTAGCATTATGGAAGACTATTCCACGCGTACAGTATGAGGGCCTTAACTCGCGGTATTTCTTTTAGAGCTGCCCACTTGTGCTGCGCGATTTGCATGCATTCCTAGTCCTCTAACTTTTTCCTGAGTTCTGTGAATTTGCCACTCCAAATGTCTTTGGCATCATTTTCAAACGACTCAAAGTTGATATCACTTATATTTGCGTCGCGAAGATTTATTATGAACGAATGAGTACTTTTGTTTGTTTTGAATTGCTCGAATCCTTCAGAGAATCGATTTTTAATGTTTTTCAAAGATATGCTGAAGTAATTGGTGTCAATAGCTCCATTGATCTCATCGTGGAATTGCTTCAAATTTTTTAAAATTAAGCAATCTACTTCTCCCTATGTCTTCAAAAAAACAAGCAACTTTTTTCGTAATAGTCTATTTCTTCAAGCAAGGCGTAGGCCTTGACTGCCCTTTCCTTACGGTTTTAAATTTAGTTCGTTTAGTTTCATTGTGATATCTACCATGAAGTTGAATTTTTAGAGCTCTTTGCCTTCTTCCAATTCGGGATGTTCAATGTTTATTTCCTTGAAGAATGTTTTTTTCACTCAAACACAAAGCAAAACGTTGCAACACATTACTTCTGCAAAGCCATCGCATTTTATGCAGAAATAGGTCAGAAAATATGATCACAGTGTCTCATCTCTAGGGACAAAACAACAGTTCAAATCTATCTCATTACCGTCATATTAAGCGTCGCGATTTGTAATTAACGATT
This sequence comes from Argiope argentata, assembly GCA_026289955.1. Lineage (NCBI taxonomy): Eukaryota > Metazoa > Arthropoda > Arachnida > Araneae > Araneidae > Argiope > Argiope argentata. Next base: position 141,345 of record JAOUZG010031395.1, read on the forward strand.
TTGTTAATAGAAGCTGTCGAGCGATAAGTTACTCATAAAATATTTTTTCATATTTTTTAAAGGTTTTGATAGTAAATTTTTAGTTCTTCGTATGGAAGTGGAGAGCCGCAATTTTACATCAAAAGAGCCAGCTGTGGCTCTCTAGCCGCAGCCCTGGCCTAGACGCTCGTTCCTGCAGATTGAGTGCCAAGAAGAGGAAGGTCACCTACTTCTTGTTCGAGTGAGTGAATGCAAAGTAAGAAGAAGAATAATTTATTTACCTGAATCTACATAACAGTTTACGGTATATTATTTTTCTCTGCTTACTTTTTCCATATCGTATTCAATTTAAATTTAAAAAAAACTTTTTATGCTTGAAATCAAATTGAAAGGAAAACTAAACTATTATAATCGTTCTCACAATGCAAATGCACAACTTCACTTTTTTCATATTTTCAATGTTTTTAAAGTTAATTCATTTAAAGATTCACAAAATCACCGCCGAAGCAATTCTGGGGAAAAGTGCCAGAAGAGCACGATACTTAAAGAAAATTAGTTTCAATATTTAAAAAAAACTATTTATTCAATTAGAACATAGAAAATCTGATTTACTATAAGTGAAAGAGGCTCATTTTCTGAATATTCTAACAATAATTATTAAGCATGGACAAGCTTGAGAGCTTTTATAAACATGCCCAACTCTTTGCTAAAGTATGGTCATCGTGGCGTCCGAAACTGAGTTTCGTAGATTACATCACTCTGTTGGCCGCATATAGATTAGCAATCAATAATTACCCGTCGCAACACAAAAAATAATTTGAAAACGCCAAACACATTCGACGAATGGTGACATAACATCCCATTTAGCTAATCAACAATTGGTGAAAATTTGAGAGAATAATAAACAGAGAGAGAGAGAGAGAGTTTGAGGTTATGTACATTATAGAGAGGAATAATTATAACGTCATCAAAACATACCTGAAGTCATAATTTATTTCTTGGTGATCATGTTAAAGTGTCAAAATAGAAGATACGACATAAAAAATTTTGTTTCGAATATTTCATCTTGGTAAAATTAAATACTTTTCAGGTAAACTTGGTTCTTGGTAAAATTAAAGACTTTTCAGAGTTTCTCTCTGTAGCAGAACGCAATCAGTCCACTGTTTGACAAAGCATAGTCATCGTGGAGTCCGAACCTGAATTCAGTAGAATATGGCACTTCACCTGACTACATTTAGAGCAGCAATGAACATGTTTTCATTGCCACACAACACAAAATTTGAATATCCCAAGTATAGTCAACGAAATATGATTCAAAATTATAAGTACCTTTTATCCGATGTCTTTGTTAAATCGACTTGATGCGAGAAAGAATCATTCTTAAAATACTTGTGGAATATGCTGTGATTCAATGAAAATGATGCTAGGGGATTAGGAAGCGCCGAGGTTCTGAAGCCATCAATCTTCCGTTAGGCTGAAATGAGAGGTTAGTAATAAACAACTTATGTTGAGAAAAAATTAAAAACCTTTGTAATTTGGTATATTTTATTTTGCCAACATTTATAGTAAAATTTATCAGATTATTTGAAAAAAATAAATAAGAGAAAAAGAGGAGAGCTTAATCTTGGTGAGTCCAAAACGTTTACATTGACTAATATGCAATGAATCCACAGTTGTACGAGGAGTTATAGTTCATTGGAGCCACAGACCCCACTATCTGTAAATCTAGTGAATTAGGGCTTCGATACCTTTGGAAATGTCCTATTGAATTATGGAGAGAATTAGTGAATTAAGATTACGTAGTAATTTAATTTAATTGCATAGAGTAAAATAAATAACAAGGAAGGAAAAGTAATATTTATACACACGCACGCATATATATATATATATAT
>JAOUZG010031395.1:145465-195363 GCA_026289955.1 Argiope argentata
TATATATATATATATATATATATATATATATATATATATATATATATATAATAAAAAAAGGAAAGAAAAATTTCTAGGGAGGGCGGATGTGTTGTTTACCTTTCCAGAGGGTGAGCGAGCATCTGGATCTACGCTTATTTGTCTTATCATTGATGTCGTACATCGGCAGTTTTGTTAGTGTAGTGTTATCAATAATGGTGTTATTGCCTTAGAAGGTTTTGGCCAGTTCATTCATAAATACTTTTATTCGGGGGATGTTCAGGGCTTTTGTTATCTCGTTATTCGGGGGAACCCTCTGGCTGATGCTATCATTCTGAGGGTTTTATTTTCCAAAGCAACTGTTTTTTGAAAGTTTGAACTTGCCGTTGCTGCCCAACTGGACAGGCGTAAGTCACTGACTGGTCTTAGATAGACTAGGTAAATTAGCATTTTGCCTTCGAGAGAAAGTACCGAGTTTCTTCAAATTAAAGCATATTGTACTCTAAAAGTCTTATTGATTTTGTCTCTCGTTTTGTTTATATGGGCTCTTTGTTGTTAAAGTTTTGATCTATTGTGATACCAAGATATTTAACTTCATTTTTCCATTCGATTTCAGTATTATATATTTTGATATTGTGTCAGGTATAAATTTTTTGGAAGAATAAAATTGCTTATGCGTTTTTCAACATTTAACTGTATTTTCCGTCTGCTCAGCCACCTTTCTAGGTTTGTTAGGTAATTTTGGAGCGGGGTTATTGCTTTGGCTGGGGTTTGTCCTTGCGCCAGTATGGCAGTATCGTCAGCGTATATCCTTATCATGACATTATTTTGTTGGGGGATGTCATTCAAGTATAGTAGGAAAATCACAGGGGCAAGAATACCACCTTGAGGAACGCCTGCTCTTAGTTTTCTTTTTGTGGAGTTGGTTTGTTTAATTGACACTTTAAAATATCGGTCAGTTAGATATGAATTTATTCGATATTGTTTGGGCGAAATTGCTCCTCAAAATGTTCCGCTATTATTTCGACTTTTTCGAGATCAGTATGAGCTTTGAGTTTGGTGATTGGATCTCTTAATGGGTGGATGTGGGCTCTTTTTTGTTTTAGTTTTTTAGTGGTTCTCGAGAGGGAATTAATTATCTTGAGCAGTGAGTAATTCGTTGTGATGAAGATACGTGCTTTGGTTGTAGTCATTTATTGCATTTCTTAATTTTTTTTTCTTGTACTTTGTTATAAAGGTTTTTAGAGATGAAGTCTCTATTTTTTTGCCATATTTTTTTCGCGATTCCTTCTAGTTTTTCTTTTTCTAATATTAGGCTGCAGCTATAGTTCTTCTTGCTTTTTGAGAGGTCTGGAGCTATTATTGTAGGCCTCTGTAATGTCTGACATAAATTTTGATACCTTGTTTTCTAGATCTTCGTTACTATTTATTTTGGGGATATTTGCCTCTACATTTTGGTTAAAAAAGTTTTTAAATTTTTACAGTAGAAATTTTTTTTGACTGTAGTGATAACAAGATGTTGTTTCTGTATATTGCATCGGATGATTGTTTACAGTAAAATATACAATATCAGATTTTAAGAATTATTCCTATGAAAATAAAATCAAGAAATTCTATTGGTTTTTCTTAATATAGTGATATTTCTATAAGATGTTTCAACTTTTTTAGAATAATTATTACTTCATTGTTTTTCAAATTGATTTTTAAATATTTCCTTATGTCGTCTTAAAGGTTTTTCAATATATTTTAGTTTTTTAATACTTAAGCGCTATTAGATAAAAAATAAGATTTTGTTATAGATTCTTAAAATGCGATTGGTAATGCTGGAAAAAGAAATCAGTTTTACTTTACCGCAAGATGGCGTTGTATACGTCGCTAGTCTGCTGATAGATTAGTGGAAATAGTGGAAAGTTAGACCGGGAACCTGCCTAGCAAAGCAAGGCCGGAAAGAAAAAACTACTTTTTCTAAATTAACTTAAATTATTTATTATTTCTCTAATAATTGAGTGTATTATAATACTTGATTATTATTGATTAGATGATATTGATTGATTTGATATTTGATTGTGAGTATCATAATGTTTGATATTATGTTTATTACAATATTTGTTAAATTAGATATTAATTTTATGTCATTACATTTATTCTCCTACCAAATTGGCCATTACATTAGAAAGCTAGAAACAAATGATGATGGGTTAACATTCATATAAATGCTAAATTGTTATAGAAATAAAATCATTGAAACTTAATAACGTCCTTAGAATTTACCTTTTCAGAATTATCGCAAAGCTGATATTCGAGTAACTAATAACAATCCTCAATCTTGATCATTTTGAACCAAGTTTAGAATTCTTTTGGGGATTTCATTTACACGATGCCGTGTACTTTGGCCGAATCAAACTGAAAATTCTTTCAGACAAAAACATTTAATGACAACTCCACAAACACATAATTCATTAACTCTTCCGACACACTTCGAGGGCTCAAATTCTATCTTCATAATTCTAATCACATACTAAGGTTACAGCGTCGCCATCTATCGGCGGTTACATTTTGTTTCTCGTAGCAATACTGTGAATATCAAAAAATGATAGACAATTTTGTGTGTGTGTGTGCGTGTAAATGCACGAATGAGAATTATTCACAGAATTTACACTATGTTGTATTTTACAAAAAATATTCTTACATTTTAATTTGCACCTGACTTTTTATCTGAAATAAATGATGTTCGATAGTTTTTCAATTATCTTTGTTCTTTTATTTCTTTTCTGTTGTGAGATAAAAACAGTAATTCAAATTTTTTTCACTAGGTGAAATAAAAGGCAGATAAAACACTAAAACTATAAAAGCTATTATTTAATCTTTATTACTCTATTATTTTCTTCTTCTGAACTGTGTTATTAGTTTGTAAAGGCTGAGAAGCGTTTGCATGCATTTTAAATTTTCCTTTTTGATTGTAATATGATAATTAGTAAATATATTCAACAATGGATTGTTTTACCACTTTTAATGATAAAAAAATTATATAAATACACATATATTTTTTAAATTATAATTTTATAAATTATTTTAATAAATGATACACCCAAGCAGTTCAATACCATGTTATGTATATTTGCCGATGATACGGCCATCTTAGCAAAAAATTAAAACCTCTACTTTATTCAAATTGCACTAAATAGACATCTTAAAACACTTGAAGGCTGGTTCTCCAAATGGAAAATCGCCACTAATACAAATAAAACTGAAGCAATAATGTTCTACAAAGCAAGTATTAATATTAAATTCCCCCCAACTTAAATTTAATAACGAATTTATACCGTGGTCTCAGAACGTCAAATACCAAAGAATTATTTTAGACAGAAAACTTACATGGAGACCCCACTTTATCTATATTAAAAACAAGTTCCGAGAGCTAACAAGAAAATTCTTCCCCCTAATCTCAAGGAACTCAAAAATGGATATGGATAATAAGTTACTTATTTACACAGCCTATTTGCGTCCAGTATAAACTAATGCCTGCCCGGTGTGGGGGTACGCTGCCAAAAGCAACCTTAAAATAATCGATCAACAACAAAATGATATTATCAAAATTATTTGTAAGACACCAAGAGTTTTCTCTAACACTGATATTCATCACGCAATTAACTATCCAACACTTAAAAGTTTTATCAACAAGCTTGCAACTACCTTTTTCAAAAACCTAGATGAAATCGATAACTCGGCCATTAAAAACTTACCCAAATACAACCCAGACCCCAAAATTAGAAGACCATAAAACGTCATCCTTTAACTCTTTAGGTGCACTTCTATAACTCAAACTACCTTTAATCAAGATCATGGCGCCATCTACCGATATAAATTGCTAAACAAATTTTCATCCTTCCAGAAACAACAGTTAAAAATTTCCCTGGCCGCTTTCGGCAGCGTACTCCCTCACCCTCTCCCAAATAATAGCCAATAGGAAGCCTTATTCATCAAATTCACAAACTCTTAGCAAATCAGGAACGTAGCTTCACCAAAAATTACAGAAACTAATTGAAATTCGCTCTGTTAAATCCTCAAGCCATGGTAGTACATCAAAAGCAATAGCCTTTAACAGCCACATCATTAAGGAGATAGACCTTTTCTCTAAAGGTCGGGTGCTCCGACAATCCTGTTAATGAAGATGAATTAACAATAATTTTCGTTTTTCCTTTTTTGTAATTACTATACTTATGAGTGATTCGGTCTTTTATCGAGTCGAATTTAGACTTTGCCGGGCTACATGTTAACAAAACAATAGCTACTTATCTGGCAACTTTATGATCAACTTATCACATAAAGGTTTCAAAGTCATTCAACCGCGCAATACTTTCAAACGGCAGGTATTATCTGCGGTGACGCTGCTATCTAAGTGAATGTCCATGTTAAAGTTGCTATTAGTGTCTATGACAACGAGTCCTCTGAATCACATATTTCTCGATTATTGGAATTTAACTGACTTGGTCAGTTTCCTCCTTTTCTTGTTATGAGGGGCTCAATAGTAGATGTCGGTGCAAAGTTATTTATCTTGCTGCATCGCAATTTGTTGAATATTTTTGACGTATTCAAATTCTTTGATCTGCTACGATGAAAACATGTTCATTGCTGCTCTATGCGTAGTCAGGCGAGTGACGTATTCCCCGGATTTCAATTTCTGGCTTCATTATGACCATATTTTGACAAACCATTGGTTAATTGCAATCTGCTTGAGAGAGAAACTTTGTTCTTTGTGCGATATTTTTATTAGTTAACGTTTGATTTCTTGCCATAAATGTTCTATAGCCGGGGTTCTCAAACTTTTAGGCATTGTGACCCCCTTTTTAGACTAAGTATTTTGGCAACCTCCCTCCCCCAAGTTTTAACTCTATCTAAAGAGTAGGCAGCGATTTTAAAATTTTTACACGTAATCAAGAGTTCGTAGAGTAATTGTCGGGTATTGGTGCCTCATCCCTTGACACTTCATCTTTCTCCTTACTAGTAGCATTTCATCTCGAAACTTTGATTCAACAGTTTACAGATTACATTCCAGTTAAGGATATGAGTGGAGTTGTGTGGATAGTCAATCCGTTCAGTCAGCAAGCCATACAAAAGCTGACCTAAGATCAGAAAATATCATAAAGTAAAGTCAGGTAAAGTAACTTTTAACATATCTTATATCGACAAATTTTGAATAGGTATTAAAAAGGATTAACCAGAACTGTACACAACAGCATTAAAAACTTTGATGTCATTTTCTACACATTACGACTGTGAACGAGGATTATCCATAATGGTAAATTTAAAAACAAATTCAAGAAATGGTTTAAAACTCGAAAATGACATTGTTTTGTGTGTTACAAAGCTCATTCCAGACATTAAAAAATTGATTAATTCCAAACAAGCTCATGTATCCCATTACTAATAGATCACAAAAACCAACTTGTATGTGTATTAAAAGCTTTATGTGAACTCTTTTTTTTAATGAAAAATACAGCAATAAATTAATTTTCTTTAAACTTTTCTTCCAAATCTCACGACTCCCATGGGGGTCGCGACATACCTTTTGAAAACCCCTGTACTATAGGGATTAAATCGGGAGGCTGCGGAGGCGATTGAAGCCTTTGTTTAACATGATAGAGACATTACTGTCTACAAATCTTGGCGGTGTGCTTAGAATCATTGTCCCGTTGAAAAGTAAACTCCCTTCCAATGGACAGTTTTTCTGCATTGGTTAGAAAGTTTTGTTTTAGAATGTCAAGATGCATGTACTTATTCATCTTTTCTTCTATGAAACATAAATTTCCGAAACCAACAGCACTCATACATCCAACGCATCTTGTTCCCAGCAACACAGTGCTACACAGTTCCATAAAAATCCTTAATTAACATACGCTGCTTTGGTTTTCTGCAGACCATAACTCGACCATCTGACCCACGGATATTAAATTTTGATTCATTTCTAAACAGGAGAAAGTCGCAAAAATATAGATGATTGCTTGTATGCTTCTTTGCAAACTCAAGGTGCTATTTTATGTTGCAGAGTCTTATAACAGGTTTCTTAATGGCTGAACTTACATTATAACCGTATTTTATTGATATTTCTCATCATTTGATGTTTTTTTAATGTTGTAATCAACCATTAACTCAGTTAAAATTTGAGGTGCACTAATCCGAGGTATTATCTTGCAATTTGTTAAAGACAAATTTTTATGCAAGTTATTTAATAGTGGAGATCTTCCAGGATGATCTTTATCTTCAAATGTTTGCAACTTAAGGTTTCTGTCAATAATATATTGCAATGTAGATTCTCAATTTTTGGTAATTAAACTGTGTTTTTTTTTCATAACTAACCCCCTTTAACTTAACTTTTAACAGATTTACCTTTTCTCCAATGGCTTTCTGAACTTCCATTTTAAGACGATCAATCACAAATTCAAATCAATCAGTTCTTGTTGTTTCGTTTTCTTTATCCATCAAACTTCAAGCATTAACTGTAGGTTAGTAGTAAAACACGTCAGAAAGAATTTGCTTATTGGGTAAGGAAACTTCTTTTGTATGATATTTCTTCATTTAGCTTACAAATTAGAGAAAGACTTGCTGCGTTTTGTAAAAAAAAAAGAGAGAAATTTGCTATGAAACTCCTTTTTTAAAACTGATATTGACCATACACAAATAAAAGATAAAAAGCAAAGAATAAAAATTATGCATGCTTTTTTTAGTTTTCCTCGCGGAAACATTTTTACCTATTGTAATTGTTTTTCCACATTGTAGTTAAGCGAATAGTGAATTTTTATGTATCATCTTCTTCCGATACTTTCCCCTTCAGTTACTTTGGCAGGAGTGTTTCTGAGTCTTTTAAATGGATCAACTAATATATAGAAAAAAATCCAGAGGTCTCACTTCGGAGTTTGGTAAATTATTGCAGCGTCACCTCTTTTGATACCTTAGAACAGGAACTAATTGAAAGCCGCGAATTTTCGAAACGAAACCGGAAGTCACCGCCATTTTGAGTGTTTTTTAGCAGAAATCTTGGGGTTTCTTTTCTTCTTTTTTTTTTTCTTTTTCTTCTTTTTTGCATTTGAAACTATTATTTTGATTGGCTTTATCTTTTTTGTGCAGTTTCTCTTGTTTATATTTAGATATTTTTCTTCATTTTGTACCTTGTACACTTTTAGAATGGATGCTAATGCCGGGCCTTGTGTGATTTCGGATAAATCGTTCAGAAAACACTCTGTGAGCAAATTTAGATTTCGTCTTTGTTGTAGAAATCAGAATGAAACACTTTGGATGATATTATTCACTTTTCCTTCGGATGAGAGAAGGCATGTTTAATACCTATTTTGAAATTAAAAATGAAAATAAATTTGAATGAATTAAAATTACCTTATTTAGAGAATATGTAAAATTTCTGTTTGTGTTGTTGAATAATTGTAACATCTTGGTAAATTTAATCACATAAAATAATATTTATACTTATATTTCATTAATAATTAAAGTTCGTTCTTGATATAATTTTAAAAATGTAATACTTTAAATATGTGATAACAAAATGTTTCCTATCTTTTACTATAATTTTACTGCCACTCAAAAGCATACTTAATTTGGTTGAATAAATCAATACTTATTATTACTCATCTACCATATTGTATAAATCTGATATATTTATATGGATATACTTATTCGGAGCCTTGACACATCTGTCAAATTGTATAAATTTACATTTGGTAGCTCCAGCGTTGGAGAAAATGTGAAAAAAATCGCCTTTACATTTAGTTTCATTTGGAATACTTTAATCATTAATGTTTAATTCTAGTGGAAAAACTCGCTGTTCAAATCTCAGAAAAACATTATTTAACATTACGAATTTTTCCGTCATGACCTGGCGACATATCTACCTCTATCGCCAAAGGCCAATTCAATCGTTTTTTACTGTCGTCTCCAGTTAATACAGCTTCAGCATTCTTGGGTTTGTGGTGAAAGATATCCTCTCTATGCAACTGTTTATATTGCGCAATCGTAAGTAATGGAGGCGCCAGGCGAGAGCTGTGTCTGATGTATTTCCTGTCTGAACAGGATTCGCACAGATCATGTAAGAAGCGCGTGAAATAAAGAATGTGATTTAAATCGGAATGATTCCTTTGCGTTTTATTTCTGAAGATGAAATTATAACAACCTTCTGATGGAAATCAGATTATTTCCCATAATGGTGAACCGGACAATTTTAAGATACGGACAATACCAGAAAAAAAATTCTTCGCTACTACCTCTTTCGTTTTCCCAGCATGGCTGAAGTAAGCGCTGTTAAAATTCCTCCCTACAATTTCAGCGATCCACTTCTGTGGTTTGCTATGTGCGAAAGGACTTTCGAGCTTAGTGTACCGAAACCGGTGTCTGAAAGTGCAACGAAATTTAACTAGATTGTATCGAATTTGCCACCGGAAGCCGCAGCTATAATACGGGATGTCATCATAAATCCCAATGCAGCAGACCCACATACCTCAATTAAAACGCATCTTATTCAAAAATCCGGAGAGTCTTCGCAACAAAAAATACGGAAATTGCTTTCCGGTGAGGAATTAGGAGATAGAAAACCTTCAGAACTACTAAGGACTATGAATCGTCATGCCGCTTCACACAAGGTTCCGAAAGAACTTTTGCTGGAATTTTTCTTGCAGCAAATGCCAAAATCTGTCCAAACTATTTTGGCATCAATAACACCAATAACTGTGGAAAAAGCCGCAAAAATTGCTGATCGAATAAACGAAATGAACTCTTCGAATGTGTATCTGTCGGTTATTGCAATGACTTCAACCGTCGAAAATCGAATTCTTCAGGAAATCGAAAAACTTAAAATCCGAATCGACGAACTTTCGATTACATACAAGAAGCAAAATTTCAGAAGTCGCTCTCGTCCACGCCACTGTTCATTTTCAAAAAACTCCTCGGGCGAGGAATAAAAGCGACTACATCCTCGCTGCCTCATGTTTCGCGTCGCTTATTTATCAAGGACAGATCATCAAACGTTACTTGTCTCATCGATACAGGATCTGAAGTTAGTGTGCTCCATGCATCATTTACCGAGAAAAAGAAACAGAATTGTGTACAGCAACTGCCGGCCGTGAACACATCTCCCATCAATGTATACGGTAAGAGACTTTTGAGTCTAGATTTAAATTTAAGAAGAGTATTTCGATGGTCAGTTGTAATTGCATCTGTTTCGGTGCCTATAATAGGAACTGATTTTTTATATTATTTTAATATTTCACCTGATCTTCGAAACAAGCAATTAATAGATAATGCTACCAAATTAAATACTCGTTGCGAAATTGTACCATCTACAATTCATTCCATTAAACTTATTACAGGCAAGAGTGTTTTTCATGATGTTTTAAGTGAGTTTCCTGAAATCGTTAAACCTCCTTCCTTTTCTAAAGAAATCAAACACAATGTAAAACATTATATTGAAACTTCTGGACCACCTGTTTTTGCCAAACCTAGACGATTAGCTCCTGATCGGTTAAAAGCAGCAAAAGCAGAATTTCAGCATATGCTTGATTTGGGCCATCCTTTACATATAGTGCCCAAAAAGATAGTAATGATTGAAGACCTGCTGGGGATTATCGTGCTTTGAATGCCCAAACTAAAAAGGACAAGTACTCTATTCCTAACATTTTAGATTTTAATTCAGAGCTACATGGCAAAACAATTTTTTCACATATTGATGTAATAAAAGCTTATCATCTAATATCTATAAGATGATATTCATAAAACTGCCATAACCACTCCATTTGGACTGTATGAAAGTAATAGAATGCAGTTCGGTCTTTGCAACGCCACTTCTACTTTTCAGCGTTTTGTTGATGAAGTTCTTAGAGGACTAAATTTTGTGTACGCTTTCATAGATGATATTTTAGTTGCTTCATCTTCTAAGGAAGAGCATTTACAACATCTGCGATTACTTTTTGAGCGTTTGGGTGAGTACGGATTGTCTATTAATCCTTCCAAGTGCATATTAGGAGTACCCACATTAGAATTTTTAGGATTTCAAGTTAGTGAGGCTGGAATAAAACCTTTACCAGTTAGAGTAGATGCTATTTTAAAATTTCCTAGACCATCCACTATCACACAGTTACGTCATTTTCTTGGCTTGTTAAACTACTACAGACGTTTCATTCGACAAGCTGCCCATGTACTTACTCCCTTAGTAAAATTCCTCGGAAGCAAAAAGAATAAAAAGTTTTTAAAGAAAACAATTAACACCAAACCAGAAGATCTTGCATGGACAAATGAGGCCAACACAGCTTTTGAACAGATCAAGAAAGCTCTTGCACATGCAACATTATTATATCACCCAAAACCAAATGCGTCGCTCAGTATTTGGGTTGATGCTTCCGATTTTGCTATTGATGGTGCTCTAATGCAATTTAGTGATAATACCTGGCAGCCACTGGCATTCTTGTCAATGAAACTGACTTCTTCGCAAAAGAAATGATCAACATATGATAGAGAACTCTTAACCATCTATACGATGAACAAGCGATTTCAGCACTTGTTGGAAGGAAGAGACTTTGTGATTTATAACGATTAAAAGTTTCTTATATATGCATTTCAACAAAAATTTGACAAATGCAGTCCACGTCAACTGAGACACTTGGATTTTATTTCGCAGTTCTCTACAGATATTTGGCATGTTCCGGGTACAGAAAATTTAGTAGCTGACGCCTTATCCCGGATTGAAATCGATTCAATTTCACAGAAAAGCTCTCTCGAATATAAGGACATTGCATCAGCTCAGTTAGTAAATGATGAACTCAAACAACTTCTTCAATCAAATACATCATCTTTAATATTGAAACAGCAATATTTTCCTTTGGAAAATATCCCGCTTACCTGCGATGTTTCCACAAATGTTCCTCGACCTTTCATCCCCAAAAATAAACGCAAACAGGTTTTTAAACACCTGCATAGTTTCTCTCATCCTGGTATTGCTACCTCAACAAAAATGATTACGCAACGTTTTCTGTGGCCTAATATCAAGAGGGATATAAAAATGTGGGTGAAATCTTGTCAACCCTGTCAAAGATCAAAGATTCATCGACAAAGATACAAAATCGCCTCTTGGTACATTTGCCTTACCCGATGCCAGATTTTCGCATATACATATCGATTTCATAGGTCCTTTTCCTCCGTCGAATGGTAAAAGTTATTGTCTCACAATAATTGACCGATTTACAAGATGGATGGAAGTAATACCTACAGCGGACATGACTGTTGAAACCATTTGTCGATATCTTTTATCTGGCTGGATATCTCGTTTTGGTTGTCCTGCAATCATAACAACAGACCAAGGTAGAAACTTTGAATCAAATCTTTTCAAAGAACTGAATTACATCCTTGGAACCAACCGGATTCATTGCTGTCCCTAATTTCCAAATGCCAATGGACTTATCGAAAGAATTCATCGCCACCTCAAGAGCGCAATTAAGGCTCATGAGACATCTAGGTGGGATGATATTATACCAATTGTTCTTCTTGGTATGCGTTCAGCTGTAACGAATGATATACAGGTGAAATGCGCAGAATTGGTGTATGGAACAACTCTACGACTTCCATCTGATCTTTTGTTATCTAACATGATTTCTACATGTAATCCAACATACGTCACAATGCTACGGGATAAAATGAGATCTTTGCAACCAATGTCAACTTCTGCTCATGGAGGAAATTCTATATTTGTTCCAACGGCATTAAAAACCTGTTCACATATGTTTCTGTGAGTTGACAGCGTTCAACCACAACTCTCACAACCTTATACTGGTTCTCATATAGTCCTCAAACGAAGTGACAAAGTTTTCCCAATTCTTGTGAATGGTAAAAAGAAATCTGTGTCAATAGATCAATTCAAACCAGCGTTTCGTTTGGATGACGATAATAATGTTCCCTCTGTTCCGCAAGTGGGTAAACCAAAGCAATATAAAAGTGAGCTAACATTGCATCCAGAAAAACAGATTTGTAAAACCTTTCCTCAAACTAAATCTGGAAGACGTGTTAGATTTCCTAAAGTTTTCGAACAATTTATAACTTAATTGTTTTTTTATTATTCAAATTATAACTTGATCTGTTTATATGTTTTAGCAAAATTTTGAATTTCATGTTACATTATGAGTATTAATTTTAAAATTTTATGAATGTATCTTTTGATTATCGTTGATTGCGCACATTGTTTTATATAACGGAATCTTTCTCTGTTGTATATATGATATGTCATCATATTATTTTTATTGTGCTATAATTTAGTATATTTTCATAATGTAATATCGTTCACAAACTCACTGGGGGGATACTCTGTGGTGAAATATATCCTCTCTATGCAACTGTTTATATTGCGCGCAATCGTAAGTAATGGAGGCGCCAGGTGAGAGCCGTGTCTGATGTATTTCCTGTTTGAAAAGGATTCGCACAAATCATGTAAGGAGCGCGTGAAATAAAATATGTGATTTTAATCGGAATGATTCCTCAGTGTTTTATTTCTGAAGATGAAATTATAACAACCTTCTGATGAAAATCAAATTATTTCCCATAGGTTTATGAATGAATTTTTTCTTATTTTGTTTTTGAATAAATAAACTTAAATATTCTTTTCGGAAACGAAGTCTTAAATCTTTCAGCAACTTAGTTTTATATCTAAGCGTTAAATTTCTTCCATGTCTATGCCATTATTACTAAAATTTAGACTCTCAAAAACATAGAGGGAGTTAAAGGAATAAGAGCATCTGATTTTTCAGAGATGTAAGTTAGAGTACGCCAATTTATCACGGACTCGCAGTCACATAAAGTCTCGAGTTCCTCAAAAGAAAAGATCGATTTTCCGAGAGAGCGTGTTAACAGTTCTTTGAGAACTTGAACTGACCATCTCCAAACGCCTCTCCACCAGGAAGCTGTGAGAGAATTAAATTTCCACAAAACTCTACGAATGTTTGCCTCGCAAGTGATTTTTTCCCAATGCAATTCAGATAGTTCATTATTTGCACCTCTAAAACTAGTGCCATTATCTGAATAGACGGTTCTTGTTCTAGCAATTTTAGCTATAATTCGGCGCATTGCCGATAGAAAAGAATCGGCATTTGGAGAAGCCATAAGTTCCAGATTAACAAATTTACAATTTCTTTTTTCTGCCTCTATCTCGTTAATGTCATAGCAAATACTATCCACTGGCCGGCATTCCGAAGGCATTAAAAGCCATCCGGACCATTCCACCATTCAGATTTCAGCATATATTTAATAGAGCAATATATTGATAATAAACCAGACGTGTTAATAATTCCTGCACGGGTTGGCCTATCTAAGGTCTAGTTAACCGTTTGATTTCTTCCACTCTATTCATAACAAAAACTGACCAATCTCCTTGTTCCTTGATTCACCAAAGAGCAACTGAAGAATCAATCCAGAAAGTCTTTCTCAAATTTGGTAAGTCAAGGGCATTACGAAAAGAATTCGTCAACCTTGTCCCAATGCAACATGCCATCAGTTCGAGACGTGGTATGTTCAAATGTTTCAGCTCTAGATTTAAACCCTTACAAGAGTAACTTTTACTTCATCCGAATCACCAGATCGTACAAAAATACAGGCAACATATGCTTTTTTACAGCATCTGCAAAAACACGAATTACAGAAGTTTATAAAATTACTATATAGCGCTGAATGTTGACATAGTTCACTAAAGATACATTAGTTAACCATTCACAGAATTCAATAAAACAAATTGGGAGTATTTCGTCCAAAGAAATTTTACTCTTCCATGTTTCCTGTAACAAAAGTATGGGAAGCAAAGTGGTTGGGACTAACTTACTAATGGGATCAAATATTAACTGTTCAAGGGACAAAATTAATCGTTTAGTAACTCTGGTTTCACAAGTTAAAGTTTTGAAATTAATGTTACACAGTAGATAACCATTATCAAGATCCCATACTATACCTAAAACACAAGTTACACCAGATGATTTGCACACATATTCACATTGGAAATTACTTTCCATCCTCTGAGATTGAAGCAAGCTCCCGACATCGCCTTTTGTGCAGTTTCATTAAAATGTTTTTCTTCAGCAACATTATTCACACTTATAAGACAGTTATCAACATAAAATGAATGTCTTAATTTCTGCACCACGTCAACAAAGTCAAAAAGAGCGTGATCAAGGCGGTGTTCAATTGAGGCACTTAAAATAAAAGGACTAGAAATTACCCCGAATACAGCCTTAGAGTGCCTATAAATTTTTCCTTCATTACTAGAATAGAAAAATCTAAAGATAAAAAGATAATCCCTTAACCTTTCATGAAACTCTTTTAACGGTCGTCAAATAGTTTCCTTTTTGAAACATTTTCAACATGATCACGAATACCTAAAGAATCAATTTCCCACAATTCGTTTTAGGAAATATCATTAACACACAAAGAAAGAACTGCTTGCACAGAAGAATCGATAACTATTTCACCCTTATTGGAACCGAATCCATTTTCTTGGCCAATAACAGTCCATCCTAATTTTGTACGAATTGTTGCTAAGTCAAAAATCAAATGAACACACTTTTCCATTAATAATTCCTCAATTAGATTTGCTCTTAATAAAAGGTCAATTTCATCTTCGTTAAAAAAAGTATCAGCTAATTCGATCTTATTTATTCTTAAATTCTCTAATATATTAAGGTTTTCTATTTCATTTATGAAGAGACTCCTCACATTGAGAGAAACAATTAATCACTAGCAATCGTTATCTTTAAGTGTCGAGATCAGGTAGACTTATGCCGGTGTTAAAGGTGAATTGGATATCATTAAAATTTGTTCGAAAAGGGTTAGTTACTAAGGATAATCATGAGCAGACATTCCCAAGACCGACAGGAGATCATTGAGGAAGCATTGCTGAACAACTAATGGGTGATAATATACTCAAGTGAGAGACTCAAAGGTGGAGATTTGACGGAAATAAAATGCGGCTCTTTTATTTTGAGGGTAGGGAAACCTCAGCGCAGGGCACTCCACTGCAAGGACTAACATCGCCAAGAAGGAGATAGCCTCTGGAAAGAGGCGGAAACTCCAAATCTTGTTCAATTTCTTTGAGGGTAGAGAAGATCCCTCAGAGATTTAAGATGGAGTCGGAGAGGCGTGAGTGTTTGAGAGTGATCCTTATCATGTGAAAAGCTTCATATGATTCCGATTTCTATGTCAAAAACCACCCGACAAAGATCGGTAGATTTCTGGAGCTGCCCCTAGAGCAGCCGTTTGAGCAAACACCCTTTAAGTGTTTTTTCGGTGTTTATTTTCCGAATCGGTGGAGGAAGTATTTCATGATTAACCTTCAGCTGTTGCGTGAATTTTTCGAAGGTCTTTTTGTTGTGAGAACAAGTCGTTTTTGTGTACATATATGAGGCTGTAAATCAAAGAATTGTTTGTTAACGGTACTCCCTCATTTGATTGCCCAGAATCAAAACATTACACTATGAGTTCTATGAAGGTCTTCATTTATTAATTTAACTAATTAAGTTTCGCATTTTAACATATTATTTAACTTACCAAGATGTTTATACATTATTTTATGCTTTTTTTAAGTGTACACGTTATTAATTACTCATTACTAATCGTAGTTGCCTCAGATGATACGTTGGATGGCCAATATTTCTCGTGAACCGGAAATATTGGTTATATATAATTTCTGTTTTATCATTTAGATGAAATTTCATGTCCATCAAAGCGCCAGACATTAAATCCGTGTTACTAAATAATTTTTCATATGTTTTATTCCTTGGATATATAAACTTTTTAAACGAAGACCAATTCCAAGACATCACACCGCAATTATGTCCGATTCATCTCTAAATTTATTTAGCAGTATCATTTCACTATTTTATATGTTAAATAGGATTCTCCTTTAACTTTCAAAAATAGAATAAAATCACGCAGTCAAATAATGGATGAGAAAATATTAATGATTTCGGTTTCATTTACAACAATTAAAATATTGTCGCTGAATACATGTTTAAAGATTAATTAAATTTAGACTAAATACTTTTATAACTATATTAGTATTATGAAAAAGATATTTATTTGGAACTTAAAATTGAGTTAAAATCATTTTTGTTGGGGAATTTTTCATAAATTATAGAGTAAAAAAATAACCCATTAAAATGTAATTTATCTTTTAACTAATTAAAATTCTCAAGAAAATATCAGAAAAAATCTTTCTGAGATGCGAATTCACATCCTCCAAAGCACATCTGGATCAAATTTGGCGGCTCAGGACACAACAGTCTGCCTGTTTGGCTATAATACACTGTAAGTAGACTGTAAATGCACGAACTTTCATCTTTATTACAAGTACATATGACGCATGTTTGTGTGGCTTTAAAAACACACAATATTTTTAAAACAAACTTGCAGTATTTATAAATATTCTAATAATTAATAAGTGAAGATAAGGAAACAGACAGAAACCTGGCCCTTTATACTTTACAAAGTAATAATCAAAGTAATAATATTACTATAAATCTTAAAATTCTCCCTTTTCACATATTTTTTACAGCTCTTCATAACATTTATTTGTGGCCGGCTTTCTGGTATAGAGGTAGCAAGTCTTCCTCGTGTTCTAAGAATCCCGGTTCGGGCAGGGTTGTGCTATCTTTGAGATGTGTAAATGTGCCCCCCCCCCCGTAAAAAGGGATTGTGCAAGCAAATGTGACGTATGAAATAGCTAAGTCGTACTTTTGGTCCTAGTTGGCGCTGCTTCAAAAACAAGAGACGCTCCTTTCGGTTTAAATCTGCTGCTGTGTCAGCGGAGGCTTGTCTAGAGACAATTGCCGTAAGTAAACCCAACAACAACATTTATTTGTAGATTGGGCATTTAACACCTCTTTAATTTGTCTATCTAAGGCGTCATCTGCCTGTCCATTCTAGACGGAAATCTGTCATTGATGATATTATTGATCAGTCATCAATTCACAACCCGTGGTCCCCCGGGCGATTACTTTGGACAAGTCCATTCCACACCTTTTGCTTAGTATTCGGAGTTCACGTCATTTTACTCGTATTTACACAAATTTAAAAGAATGCTAGGTGCTTTCATTAAACACACCTTTATTAATAAAAATTAAAAGAGATCTCAATGTTTAATTTGAAATATGAAGCATAAGACCGTTTTAGGCTTGATTCTTCTACCTCATTTATTTTTAAAATGTAATTATATAGAAAACATATAATGACAACATAAACTCTATTTCTTATCATCGTGTGCAAGTATATTTGTAAATGCTAAAATAATAAAACAAAAAAAAACAATTTATTAACGTGTTGTCAAAGCATTGGCATAAGTTCAAATTTTTAAAAAAATCAAATTTACGATTGTACATTTCAAGTTATCATGTGAAAATATTATTATTTTCTCACATGATTATTCTCACTCACATTATTATTTTGTCAGCTAATTAATTATTTGTCATAATTAATTCAAGTCATTAAGTAGTTTAAACCAGTTTGAAAGGGCAATACTGGTAAAAGCAGGCGAATCTTTCAAAAAAGCACCTGCTTTCAAAGAAGAATACAAATTAATAATGCAATACTGGTAAAAGCAGGTAAAAAATATTTGCATTTAAAAGATACTGATAAACATTGCCATTTATGTTCATTGCCTAGGTCATTTCGAGCTTCAATTATCCAAACCTCCCTAAAGAAAACAACATCACGTTCTCACATAATTTTTTGAAAAATTAAATTACAAAAAAAAAAGAAAAGAAAGATGAGAATATTAAATAAATAATTTATTATTACCATTATTATTTACGTTTTCCATGTGATCTTTTGCATATCAAAGGATGTGACGAAAAAAAGACAGGAAATGATGCTTTTAATTTCATTTCACTTTCTATCCAATTTTTAATCTAATATTGAGGCAATAATGTTAATGAAATATGGCATTTTTGAGTCTTTTTTTTCTTTTCATTCTAAATTATGATTCAAAGAAAAAGAAATATGAAATAAACAAAATGGTATATGTGAATCATAATATATGTATATCGGATTTTCCTCAATAGATGGCGCGAGTATCAGTTAATTCTTATTTTGTAATACGGATTAAAGCAGAAAGGAATAAGAAAATTTGCATTCGGGAAAAGGAAAAAGAAATAATAACATTAGGGTCATGGCTCCATGATCAGTGTTGTTGTTTTTTTTTCCTTCTCATTTCAACCTAATTTTGTTTCCGGCTTTCTTAGAGGCGTATTGCGTTTTAACTTTGCTATAATTAATTTAATAAGTTGTTCGTTGAAATGAGACTACCGAATCTACAGAAACTTTGCAAATCGAATCTATGCATTTTGATTTTCATTTTATTTGCAAATGAGCTTTTTCCTAATAAATACACAGTAATAAGTTTAATCGTTTATAATGACTGCAAAATTGATGGGAATTACTAAGGCAAATTATCCTTATTAAATGATCAACATTCTTTTGAAATAATTTTGTTAAATACAATGGAACATTAAAAGCAAATAAGGGGCAATCTTTTAGGCAAATCACTCAACGGTTATTTGCGTTACAATATCCCCCTATTTTTTTTCTCTAATTATGCGATGATTATCATTTTAAAACTTTTTGAATCATTCTACTCTTATCGAATGTGAGTTTTTGTGATTAGAGGAGGATTTTTTCCTCTTTTTTTCTTTCTGTATACACAGAGTATTTTATTTGTCAAAAAATTCAAACTCGGGAGTCTGACGTATTTTTCAGAAATTCCTGACCCCAAAAAAACATATTGTTGACATTTTTTCTTGAACACAATAATTTAGAAACGCTTTGAGCTAGACTGAAGTAATTTTACAAGTGGATTTAAAATTAAATTTGTAACTTATTTTGAGAATAATCAGCTCAAAAATAAATCTATTCATCTCTTTGCTCAAATACGAAAGCACGCGATATTATCAAACCCTAAAGAGCTATATAAATAAGTTTGGCACATAGGTTTAGCACTTAAAATATTAATTTTGCTACTTACTTACTGAGCCGTCGATCATTTTCGCCAAATTGAAAAATGTCCGCCAATAGATTGCCTACGGGCTAAAATTGGTTTGCCATGTATTCAAAAGCAAAAGCAATAAAGAAATTTGGCATTTTTATCGGATCGCCTGTTTAATACGTAAGCAGCAATTTTTTTAACCAAATAGGTGAAATTAGAAAGAAAAGATCATCTATAGCTTTGTTTTTTCGAATGCATATAAAAGCAATAACTCATGAACATAATGACTTAACCCTAGAATGTATGACTTTTTTAACGAAAAAAAAAACCCGTTCTATTTTGAATAAATTTGTATAGTTTAAAAAAATTATTTTAGAAAGTTAAATATATTTTTATGGTGAAATTTTAGAGTGTAATTTAAGTGTACAATTGGAAAAGAGATAGTTAAACAAGACCTGCGTGACATCAATAACATTATTAAAATTCTGCAGTAAAATAAAAATCCCTTTTACCAATACATTTTTACAATGGAAATAAAATATTTCGATAGCATTTTTAATGGAAGAATTCTTTTTTTTAAATATAAATTAGATATCTTAGTATTTTTTTTTCAAGTTCCCTGTTTAAATCTAATTATAGTTCCGCTTTTGACATAAATCGGCTTCAAATGTTTATCATAACTTTTGGGAAAAGATTTCCCAATACTGATTATTACCCTTTAGTATAGTCATACGTAACTTGCAAATGGAAATAAAAATTATCTAAAATGTCAACAAGATGCATTGTAGGGTTAAAAATCAATAAAATTTGATTTGCTATTTTGTGATCAGAATTGTAATTCCACGTCAGATTTTAAATCATTTCGTCGAAATACTAAGTGGTCAAAATACACTTGTGCATAGTGCATTCAGTAAAAATGCCATATTGACGCCAAAGATATGAATTTCCTAACTACCGTTCGCGAATACCTAAAAAGGCATTCACAATTTCCCTCAGATAGATTATTCATATGAATGTAGCAGTAGATTATTCGTATGAATGACTGAAAATATTCTTACCCCATCGAAAAAGAAGTAGATCACATCCATCTTGACATCTCATAGGTAACAGGGTGAAACACCTGCTCGCCGGTGAGTCGAGATATTCGCTTGGCACACCCCGGAACAAGTCTATTTCTGCTTCCAGCAGTCGATGCAAGGACAGAATCTGTCGCTGAGCGTCTTTGATTCGATATTTATTACGGCGCAGAAAAGCTACCAGATAATCTTCGTAAATCTCCACTGCAGTGGTTTTCGGGTTTCCTAATTGTTAGAAAGGAGCATTTCACCAAATTTTCATAAGTAAGGCAAATTTATTATTCAAAGCCCTTTATTATTATTATTCAATTTGAGATTTTTTAAATAATGTCAGAACATGATGTTGTTTTGGGGGTTGAGGATTTTGAGGTCAACAAAAATACGTGGACAATGAATTAAAATTTTATTATCTGCACGAAAATCTCAAAAAAAATCAGCTTTTAATAACGTGTTGCCATTGCATTTACAAAAGCACTGATTAAAAAAATTAAACTAATTTCTACATTAAATAAAACCTAGAAAAATGTCATTTTGAGCACGTGATTATATGAAAAGGAATAAATAGGAAATGTGATATTTTTTTAAACAATCAATGAGAGACAATTTTTTTTGGATCGTTTGCAATACTAAAGAGACTCATTCGATGAAAGAATGAAAATGAATAAAAGTATAATTTAATTTGAACGAGCACGCGGTGCTGGGCCGTTCAGATGTGATGTTCTGACATAATACATTGAAATATGCATAGCAGATTTCATTTTAATGTTTTATTTATTTATTACTTTCGATTAGCTACCTTTGGATTAGTTGCTAAGATTTTCAATTAAATATTTTATTTAGTTCGCTGTTAATGATCAACCAACTGAAATAATTTTAAAATCCATATTTTGATACACTTGTAATCCGCAAAGTTTTAAGGCTTTACTTAATTTCGTGAATTGCGATACGCATTTGCCTTATTTTTTTATCATCTCGTCTGAAATTTGATTATGAAACATAAGTAAACAACTTCATGTATCACAATTAAAAAAAAACTAGCCGCTTTTGGCGACAAACTTATCCACCCAGAATACTGGATTTTTCTAGTTATTAAACAATTAATACTGAATACATTTATTATTTCACTTTCTTATTCTTTAAGACTAAAATTTATGAATTAAAGGAAGTATGTGTGCAGCAAAATAATTATCAGGTAAAATAAAATGTGTATATGTTACTTCCAAAGTGTTTATTTCATTTGCCTCATAGAATTCTTGACTTTTCATGAAAAATCATATTGTGTTAAAAAAACGTATTTCGTATTTTAACGATGCAAGTCATAAGGAGTATCTGTCTCTGAACGGCGAAGCTTAATTTCGCGTAGGATTAGAGTTTCTGCTAGTCTCCGAAAACCTGAATTCGTTCACACTTTTTTTCTCTGGTTGAAAGAAAGTTTCGTTGACACTGCGAATCCTTTTCCGAGCATTTTTAATAGTATTTTGAAGCTCTATCAATTCACTAAGTAAAGCGGTGAATTAAGTGCAAGTGCAAAAGTGTTCAGTGAAATTTCTGAAACGCTCGCACGGTGGTGTGTTTACATTGGATTGATGCCATTCGTGTATATGTCACTATATGTGGACGCTTTATAAAGTTTTCTATGCTATTTCCATGTGAAATAAAAATTAAATTACAAATATTTAAAAAAATTCAGAAATTTTATTAAAAGCATAATTTAAATATAAACGTACTTATTTTCGTACTTTCAGAATCAAGTGGAGACCAGATTATTTAAATTTTATATCAAAGGAAATGAATTACGGAGCAAGGAGCGAAAATTTAAGCTAAACTAGGTAATTAACTGATATTAATAGAAAACAATTTTGGGAAATTTAATAATCACTGTGATTAATATTTAATTCTTCGAAATACAAGTGCAAAGGAATACTTACCGATATATCTGACATAGAAAATAGGTTTGAACTTTGAAAGATCTTTTACGAATGTAATACAGAAATTTTATCTTAATTAATTTATTTTTAAACACTTTAGAAATAATGCAAAAAAGTTCATAGCAACTTTGAAAGTGAATAAAAAACAAGACATGGTCATGATACCAACGACAACAAGATCAGTACTTATAACCTTGTTGTTGTTGGTTATCCTCCTTGGATTGAACATCAATTCAAACCAAGTCAAGAGATCGGAAGGAAAGAGGGGTGCATCAATTCAAGAGGGGAAGTCAAGAGATCGGGAGGAAAGAGGGGTGCATCAATTCAAAAGGAGAAATAGGGGGTTGAACATCAATTCAAACCAAGTCAAGAGATCGGGAGGAAAGAGGGGTTCATCAATGTAAAGGGGGATTGAATTCAAAAGGGGAAAGAGGGGATTGAACATCAATTCAAACCATGCCAAGAGATCGGGAGGAAAGAGGGGTGCATCAAGTCAAAGGGGGATTGAATTCAAGAGGAGAAAGAGGAGCTTGAACATCAATTTAAACCATGTCAAGAGATCGGGAGGAAAGAGGGGTGCATCAATTCAAAGGGGGACTGAATTCAAAAGGGGAAAGAGGAGATTGAACATCAATTCAAACCATGTCAAGAGATCGGGAGGAAAGAGGGGTGCATCAAGTCAAAGGGGGATTGAATTTAAGAGGGGAAAAAGCGGGTTGAACATCAATTCAAACCAAATTAAGAGATCGGGAGGAAAGAAGGGGTGCACTAACTCTTGAGGATAATATACCCTGAGGGCGGACTTTAGCTCAAATGAAGATCACAGTCATTCACTCGTCTGCACAACTATAACCACCGAATGTCATTTATCTATTAAGGGTTGGGGCACAGCCCTTTTTTACAGTAGCTCTCTTTCACACACCTCACAGGTAGAACACAGGGTAAATAACAACCTTTCCCAAACCAGGCCTCGAACCACGGATGCCGGCTTTACGACTTTGAAAACATTAATCGTTGATAAAATAAATATTTATCAAAAACATTTTAAAGAATTGTCCTTAGATTTTTTCCTACACTGGATTAAAGACAACTTGCTAAAATAGGGTAAAATGCTCAGATTTTCTGGCCAAGATAGCTTCGGACAGATGTGGATGTAGTACAAACGGCGTAGAACCTTTTCTCAACTTTCTGAGTCCTGAATAATAAGTTAAAAGTTCAGATTATAAACAATGACAAGCAGGGAGTAAATTTTCTAAAAAACCCCTATTCGCTTTGTCCCAGTTGTAATATGTACACGTTGTTTCGGAGATTTTAATCTGAAGAAACTGTGCATGTCGCATGAGTTTTTTCCATATTATTTTTATACAATATTGTTTTTTTCCCTGAACGATCAGCTATTGCTGTGACATAGATGATTTGACGCTTTTTTATTTCAATATCCTGGATATAAAAAAAATTAGAGATCTTTATCTGTTTTTCCCGTGCCGGTTTTGCAAATTTAATAATTACAACTCCAATAATATTTAGATTTAATGAAAAATACAGAAACACATTACGGAATCAGACTTATTATTCTTGATTCATTTTGTTTGAGAAATTCAAATACATTTTTAAAACTTGTAGTCGATGACATCTGATGTTAATATAGCTTTTTTTTCAAATATTGATACATTAATTAAATTTATTTCATTTTTATTATTTTACGTAGAGTTTTAGAAGTTTTTAATGAAAATTGAGATCAGCAGGCAATAAGTCCATCAGTAAAATCCATGATTTCTGTGTTTTTCACGTGCAGGTGAAGAATGCAAGTTCAATTCTTGTGAAAATCAATGATTTTTTTGATCAATTATTTAAATTAATTGCAATTATTTAATTAAATGTAACTAAAATTAAAAAAAATTCTTTGTGGACCTAAACAGGAATCAAATTTAAAATATTTTTATATTGTATTTTTTATCTTATCGTAGTATTAAAATTGTTAAAAACGGCAAGATGCCGTTTAAGCAGTCACACTTTGTCAATTTTCAGGTATTTATTTAGGACCGATGGAAGAGTCAAAACTTGCCAAATGTAGCATCAATTGAAGATCCCATAAGATTATTTAAGAAACATTTTGTTTTCTTCAACGAAATTATCGCAAAAGAATCACCAGTCCTTCACCGTTAACTAATAAGTACGAATTTTTTTTTAGATATCATAATATCAAGTAGTTGGTGTCGCCTGGCGATATTTTTGACTCTCGGATTGTCAAGATAAGGTTTCGGTTGATGGAGACGTTGACTGCGGCATAGAGCTCCTTTCGATGCGTATTGCCATTGGTTTTCGGTACCAGTAAGAAATTATTTGTTTTGGGAGTTTGAAGATTTTTTGGCATCAGTGTCGATATGGAGTGAGAAAGATCTGACATTCTTCAAGCAGGTATCTCCCTTCCTCTCACACATTTGTATATGCTTTTAATTTTGTAAACAGTTTATTGTTCTGATTATCATGCTTACGTCACGTGATTTAGAGGGGAGGGGTAAATTCTTTCTGCACACCGTCATAACAACAATAGAAGAAAAATAGATCCCGGGTTCAAGACCCGGTTGTTCTTCTGTGTGCTATCTGTGAGATGTGTGACTGTGTCCCATTCTAAAAAGGATCTGTGCAAGCGAATGTGATGAGTGTGTATTTTAAGATGTACTCTTGGTCCTTATTGGCGCTACTTGAAACAAGAGACACACATTCTTAGGCTTAAACTCTGCTGTTGTATCAGTGGGGCTTGTCAAATGGCAAGTGCCATAAGTAACAACAACAACAAAATAGAAAAAAAATTGTATCAGCAAAGAAAACGATTTCAGATTCCTTATAAAAGTAAAATATATTGTTGTAAGCTTAAAGATATTTTTGTATTAATTAAAAAATAGACGGAAATGTTTCAATGATACAATTAAATTATGTCATCAAAAAAAAGAAAATTTTAACATGCTTTCAATTTATTTTTGGAATTGTGTTATTACTTTTTCCCGTTGATGGAATATAATTTCATAACCTTACTTACTTAATTAATTAATAATTTGGATTAAAATTCCAAAGAAAATTACTCCATAGTGCATATTCTTCTTTCTTGATGCATGCCCATTCAAAACCTTGTAATTCTCAGTCTAATGATCATCTGCCATGAAATGCTTATAGACACACATACACAGACACATCTTTAATGTTAGTAGAGGTAGGAAGTGTGGGTGAAAACGTGTGTTTTAAATCCCATAATCATTGCACATTTTTTTTCGAAATTCAAAACATCATGTAAAGAATAGGAAATAGGATATATGTGTTGGATGTAAAAGGAAATAAAAGTTTAAAAAAAATTGAAAAAAAAATTGCAAACATGATGCATGCCTTTTTCTTCTTGAAAACTTAAAAGAAACGCTATAAGTTGTATGAAATAAAAACAATAGATTGTATCACAGAACCATTAGGGAAATTTTGGTCATTTCTTATTTGTTACACCTATTAGCAAGCAAAAAAATGCTCAAATATTATTATTTTGTAAACAAAATAACATAATAATTATTTTTAGTAATAATCAATAATTCATTTATTGATATAGTTAAACAAACACTAATTATTATTTTTTAAACTATAGCAATAAATTATAACATAACTACGCCAATTATTTATATGTACATGTACCTTACTTTACTTACTTTAAAAGTACCTTACTTTAAAATTGTCTACAAGCGGAAACATTTATCAGAAAAATCTAAAATTTTGTGGAGCACCTAGTCAAGGGATGGGAATTTTTTCCGTGATAAAAAGTTACCAATGTCGCCACCAGAGGCCGCTGAACTTTGAAAACCTGTAGTAAAAATGCAAATGTGTTTCGACGTCACGTAGCAGTTGTTATAAAGGGAAGAAACATTTTCAAAGATCTTGTTTTACATGCCAAATCCTAAAATTAGAAGACCCCGCAACGTACGTCCAATTTAAATCCACCCATCCCCTTCTAATGCCGGTGTCTATCATGTAACCATCACCTCAATCCATCCAGTACAACCTTATCGTTACGAGAAAACTGCAACCGCGCCAAACCTCAACCCTTCCCTCCCCAAAGTACTGTAACCCCAAGAAAGCGCAACCCTTCCCTCACTTAAAGAAAAACGTCACTGAACGCTACAAAATAGCCAAAAGTATCCGGATACCAACCATGAACTTTAAGCATCAATCGTAAGCGAGCACTACAGCAAAAGGGGTTTGCAACTACTGCAACCACTCTCACCCCCCACACCATCATGTTTAACGTTTAACAGCTAATGTCTACTTATTTTCAGCCAGGCTCCTGCTAACAACAAGGATTGGAGGTAGCCCAACGCGGGCTGAACCTTCTAAAGATTGAAAGATCTTGTTTGTAAGGCGTTAAGTCTGAAAAATCGCACGTTATAAGTGAAACTATTCTGTCGTTACTGTAATTTCTCCGTAGTTGCTCATCGGAAATTTCGGAGTTGTAAAGGGATTCGGAAAAGCCCAATGAATGAAAAGAGCCTGCGAAAAATGATTACGAAATTTGAAGAAACAGGATCATTGTCTGTTCGTCCCGGGAGAGGAAGAAAACCCATTTCTGCAGATGCAGTGGAGGAAGTTGCTCTCAAGGTCGAAGAAAACAGAGCATCAAATGCTCACGGCAGCACTAGTGTCCAATGTGTGGCAGATGTGTTGGATAAGCCACATTCAACTGTCTATAAGATCTTGCGGAATATCCTGCGTTACTATCCTAACAAACTTTCATTTAAGCAACGGTTATTTCCGGACGATTTTAACTCCCGACACAGATTTTAGCTTGAATTTATTGCTCGCTGTGAGGTTGACGAAGTATGACCATGGAATATCCTCAGGTCAGACGAAGCTCCTTTTCACTTAGACGGTGCAGTGAGCACGCACAACTGCCGCATTTAAGAATCTCAAAATCCCCACTTTGTCGTTGACGTTCCGTTACATTCGCCAAAAGTGACGGTGTGGTGTGGATTTTCTGCATCATTTATTCTGGATCCTTATTTCTTCGAGGAGTTAACGTCTGCAGGTCCAGTAACATGCTCCATCACCGGGCGGGGCTGTGAATAAATGTTGCCGAACGAAATTATTCCAGCTCTACAATAACGTCACTGCCTTGACCGCACAATTTTTATGCAAGATGGAGCTCCTCCACATATTGCATTATGTGTTAAGAAAGTTCTTAAAACACATTTTACAGAAGAACGTGTCATCAGCCGACACTTTACTAATGTGGAGCCTTCCCGATCTTCTGACTTGAATCCATGTTATTTTTGGCTTTGGGGGCATTTGAAAGATTTGGTAAGTCGCGAAAACCCCAGAACGTTACCCCATCTTAAAAACAGCATTTCACGCCAAGTGCGGAACTTTTCTCAAAGCACACTTCGGTCAACTATGGAAAAGAGCATCCTGCGATTTCACATGATATCTGAAAATGGTGGCCATCATGTGGAACTTGTATATAATTAAAAAAATTAAAAAAATTGTAACATTTGTAAAATTGATAAAAAAAATTTAACATTTGTAAAATTGATAAAAAATTGTAACATTTGTAAAATTGATAAAAAATTTACTAAACTCTGCGGGAAAAATTGATAACAAAATGTGTAATTGGTTAAAAATTATTAAACTTTTGTAAAATACGTATGCAATTTATTAATATAACTTCCTCTGGTGGCAACAATGGTAACTTTTTTTCGAGGGAAAAAATTCATATCCCTCGACTATGTGCCCCACAAAATTTCAGATTTTTCTGATAAATGTTTCCGCTTGTAGACAGTTTTAAAGTAGGGTACTTTAATTATGATGACCCCGTATATAAACTAAGCTTTAACTAATTTTCAAAGTTTTATCGTTATTTAGGATATAGTAACTTCATTCTAAAATATTCTCTTATTCCCTGGTCCCATTTCACTTTTTCTATTTAATTAATTCAGGAAATCTTTGTAAAATTGCCGAATCAGCTAAAAGCCGCATATTCTTTAAAAGAACATTAGAACACACATAACGAAGCACATTCTTTTTGAAATATCCCTACTTCTCTCGTACTTGTGATTCGCACGTGTTAAAAAATTCATTTCAAAATTTCACAGTATATATTCTCATGGATTAAATTTTCAATATCCTTTCCTCATTTCGTGTTGTGTGCACGTCTGTATTGTGGGAATATGGGTTATGTCAGGCATACATAGCACATATTCCCAAACGATGCAATACAGTCCGTAAAACATCTAGGCATGCTGAATCTTGAGAAATATTACACCACTCATCAAGCGATGCTGCTCGAAGTCCCGGTAGGCATGTTGGAGGTGGTTGACGGGCTGCAACTCGTCGGCCAAACATCTTCCACACATTCTCTACTCCATTCAAGTCCGGTGAGAATGCTGACCAGTAGAAACGTGTGATATCCTCCTCGAAGGCATTCTGTTCTCCCAAATGGATAGGTTGGGGGATTGTAGATCTTCATTTTCATTCGGTTATCCTCGAAGGCATTCGGTTGAGATGTTTGCACGATGAGGCGGCCGTTGTCATCCATAAGCATGAATTCTACGCCCATGGGGCCCGAGATAAATGTACAAGTTGTTCCAGGAGGACGTCCCGTTCAATTTGGCCAGCCATGGCTCCAGTTTGGACATGTCGGTCAGTTCTGGAAGCCAGAATAATGCCTCACCAAACGAGAAATCCTGCACCACCATAGCGGTGTCGATCAATGATGTTCTCTTGGTAGTAACGGGTGCCTGGCTCTATCCGTATGAAAGTCCGGCCAGAATCAGACTGCAAGCTAAATCTTGACTGGTCGGAAAACATCTCACAACCCCAATGTTGCGGTTACACAATGCGTTGCTCTGTACTTCAGTGTAACAGCAGGCGATAGTGAGTTGCAGTAAGTGGAATCCATCTCACAAGCCCTACGACCATATAGACCAATGCTGCCTTAGCGTCTGTACACAGGAGCCGAATTAGCCTTATGGGGGCCCGGGGAAAAATTTGTTTGGGGAGCACCTCTGCTTTTCTATTTTAGTTCATTAAAGATTGAATCGTAAAATAAGCTTTATATTTTATTTGGGGGCTTTCTGATGTGAGGGCCCGGGGCAACTGACCCTGTCTTACTCAGGCTCTGTCTGTACACTGTCTACCTTGCAACTGCAGTACCAGTCGCTGAAGAGAGCTCACGTGACGGGTCTAATGCTGTGCTCTGTCCGTTTCTTTCCAAAACGGCTTTCATTCTAGACGGGAGATAATTCTACCATGAGAAAAATCATTAAAATGCGTCCTTTATGTCATAACTATGCGATTATACTACTGAGAGGCTTCTAAGGCGTTTGCGAACAATTTTACTTCTTTGCCTGTATTTCTTATGCATCACTCTCTTACACTCTAGTCATTGTGACGTACTATCGATGTCATCTGGTGTCTTCCTGCAACAATTTGCATATGATTTTTTAAGATGTGTGTAGTCATTCTACTTTTGGTATATGCATTTTAGTTTTTTATTTCCGCATAACTCTGAATTATACTTAATTTAGGAAGATGAGTGTATTTTTCCCTCCTAATTTATTGCATAAGATGTTTGCACAATGTAGTCTTCAAAGCTACAAAGAACATAATTTAAAAAATAGTTTCATGAAAAATATTAAAGTATTTAATTTTTTTTATTAATGAAAGACATCAAAATATTCCTGAAATGATTCTCAAAAATGAAGGATACATCACCTAGCAAAGCATAAAATTTTATTTAGATAATTTAATAACATTATAAAGCTTTTATATCTCTAATTTTAATGTGATATATCAATTCGACGGGGATAATAGAAGTCGTTTTTTTTGGTGATATATTGACTTTTTTTGTGTGATAGAAATCCTTCTTTGTTTGCTTGCCACCTTGGATACCAAACTGGGTTTAAATAAAAGAAATCTCAGACACTGAATCTGCAAGTGAAAGTATAATCGATTTTTAAGTCAATTATATTGTTTTGCAGTGAGCAAATTCATTTAGTGAAATGCTATAATTATCTTAAAAGTGGTATAATAATACAATCTTATTGTATTTTATTAACGTTGATTTTTGTCCTTTCATTGATGCTGTAAATAGAAGTCTTTGTAATGGTTAAACGCCAATGCTTTCATATTAATTTTTAAAAAATGATTCCTGACTTTTACGGTAGGATATTCGCTTTATGATGATTCAAGTATTCTGAGATAAAATATTTCCTCTTTTTAAGAACTAAAATTTGTATTCTTATCCCATTCCTTCCATTTAATACTTCATGTCTATGATTGCGTCAAATTGTAACGCTAAAGTCGTGTTTTTAAAACTGTCTCAGATAAGATATATTTATTACATAATAACTGTTCATAACATAATAGAGCTCTTAAAAGTGCAAATATCCAGTATATTTAGCTTCTAAATTTCTCATCACTATATATATGTATTATAACTTTTTTTATAGTCTTATAAATTACGCGGATATGAAACATTTAAGTTTTTTTTCTTTATCTTTCAAAAACGAAAGAAAACCAAATAATCAAATATTTCGAAAAACATTGAAAATAGTTAGAATTTCAAAGGAACAATATAATCTATAATTGAAATTGGGAAAAAAATAGTTCAAAAGATTTTTTAATGCACGGTAATTAAATTAGCACCATTGAAATTACAAAATTTATTTATTTTTTAGAATTTCGTAAAAAAATTTCTGTGTTGTCATAACTAAAAATTTATAGAAAAATGACATAAATTCGCTTAATTTTTTTATTTAAGTTCTAATTGAAATTTCAAGCATTTAAATCAAGAAATGTAATATTATTTTTTATATTTAAAAATAAGAATAAGAATTTAAATAAGAATATAAGAATATCATTAAATAAGAATATAAGAAAATAAGAATTAAAAAAAATTTATATTTAAAAAAGGATGAGAGAGGTATTGCTCATCTTACAGTAACATCCTGCATATTATTGAAATTTCGTAACTCTGATTGCAAGAGTATTGTAATGAAGTTTCAAAATATTATCCTTAAGTATGCCACAATAAAGAGGAGAGAGGTATTGCTCATCTTTTAGTAACATCCTGCAGATTATTTCATTTTGGTAACTTTGATTGCAACAATAATGTCAGTAAATGATCGAAAAATTTTAAATAAATGTTTGTTTCAATTAATCAATATTACTAATATTGCTTAATAATATTATTTAAAATTACATAAGGGAAAACGCATGAATAATTGAATTTTTTTCAGCAGTAATTTGTTATTTCCTTTTGGTATCAAATACTCAAAATACAATCATATTTGTGTTCAGGGGTCTTAATCCTCAGCTGTTACTGTACCCCTCTTTCCGTTATAACGCGGACACGACATCATCATTATCACAATGATATTAATTTAACAAACTTAATATATATATTAAGGAAGACGAGCTCAATAGTGTATATTACGAGAAAAAAAATTTCTTCCACGACGTTTTAGAGTCAAATTTATATATTTTGAAGAAAACCCCTCAGAAACCATGAATTTAACTCAGAAATGAAAAGTTCGGCATAGAATAATGCAATGTATTTTAATTATTTTAATTTTCTAAATTTGCTATTTTATTTTAATACTTTTTTCCAAAGACAGAGATGCCTACAAGAAGCACTCACCCTCGAAAAGAAGCCAAGCGAAGAGGGAAGAACTCGTCTAAGAAATGCAGAAGAAAGTCAAAAGTCTCGAGAGGATCTGCCACCTGCAGATTTCTGAAGGGGGTCGTTTTCACCATCTGTTTGGCGTCGTTTATTTATCAGTCCACGACATTCCTAATGGCCTTCAGTAAATATCCCACCACCATGAATATCGAATTCACCTATCCCGAAAACTTTGAACTTCCCGCAGTTACCTTTTGCAACTTCAATCCGTAAGTAACAATTTTCGAATAATTTTTATGCATATTTTTTTTACATATCCGACTTATGGTATCCGGGAATGCTAATGTTTTTTCATTCTTGCTGTAACACAAAAGAACATGAAAGCAAGAATATTTGTTTTTATATTTCATTTCCATGTAAAAAGAAGTTTGCTATATATTTTCGCAAGTTTTTAAAATGCATAATGTCCTTAAAGAAATTAATTTTCCGCATATTTTCGAGAAATAAAAAATCATTTTTTTCATACTAAAATGGATGCAAATTTTTAAATAATTTAATTTGACTTTTTATTATTTTCTTGTAGATATTCAGATAGTTCTATAACATTGCAAAAATTGAATCCTCTATATTTTTATAAATCTCCCCTCTTAAAAAAGTTTTAAGGAAAACTTTCTTGCGTCCAGATTTAAACGATTAAAGAGAATTTTCTTCGTATGCTTATTTGTAAACAGAATGTCTATTAAATGGTATTCATTTGACGAATATGAGTTAATATTAATTACTTTGCCATAATTTTAGATGACTGATCAATTTTAGATAAAATCCATTTACCGACGTCTGTCTGTCCAACTTTATGCGAGGGAACACATTAACTAAAAATTCAGCATAATTAGATGCATGACTTTATTGCTAATAAGAAACTAATAACGATAAAAATTTTATTCTTCAATTATTTTTTTGTCTGTCCACTTATTTATAGAAGTATACTAACGAGGATTCAAAAGAAATCTTTCCGATCAAATGAATTACATTTTGATTCCACTTCCAATGGAAAAAGGCCGCGGTGGTTTGGTGGTAAGTTCTCGACTCGCAAGCCGTAGGGTTCAGGTTCGAGACCTGATTCCACCGAAGAAATGTCGTGTTCACTACAGCTTTTAACTGATTTAACGATTGATTAGAATCAGTATTATAATCATACCTGAAACGGTGAGAAATAATGTTTTGAAAAAAAGTTATAAGGGACGCATGGCCTGTAATAAATCTCTGCAACAGAAAAAGGCTTTTAAGCAAGTCTTTATCATTTTGGGAATTTGTAATTTTTAGCGGTGAGTCAAAATTCAATATCCATGGGTCAAAATGGTCGATCTTTGGGCTGGGACAAGGGTGGCGAAACTTTAAGTATCAACTAGCCATTTTTTCTAAAGAAATATTTAATGAAATATAGACTGGCAGTTAAAAAATGTTTACTTGTGATTATTCGGAAAAATAATCAAACTAAATTCTAACAACTGTTTATTTACTACGAAAAAATACGTTTTGTCCGATATAGTAGTAAAAGTTTTAGTCATGCGTGCAATTCATATTAGAGTCCCAAAAGGGTGACCTTTTGTTGCAGATTAGATGATAAAAACTTATATTAGGATAGATAAATACCACTTTAGACAGAATGCTTGCTGAATTGATCTGCAAGACGGTTCCTAAGAGAGTTTTCAATACTATTCATCTCTGAAAATAATGACTTACAGGTTCAGGCAGATGAAAATAGGATTAAAACAGCATAAGCCAGATTCTCCAAACAATTAAATGTATCTGGAATCGAATTCCATGTTTCAAAAATTTCGTTCCTTGTATTTTTACGTATATTGCTAGTTTGTATTTCGGTTTCAAATCTAACTCTTTCTTTGTTTCAATAAATTCTTGAATCCATTTTGAGCAAGACTAGAAATCAATCAGTTGCATATCAAAATTTTCAATTTCCAATTAATTGAATTGGGAGAAGTTTAATTTATTAAATGAAGTTACAAGGGGGCGTAATACACTTGAGCGTTTACGATTATTCTTTGAACTGAAAAATCTGGCTGAAAATTCCTTGATTGACGAATACATTAAGGTAATAAATTCTTCAATAACTTTTTCTTCGTCTGGTTTCCCATGTACATCTAAACATTTGATATATTTGTTTCAAATTTAGGTATTGCTTGTAGTATTTTTTAATAATATCGTTCCTCAAACATGCAATCCATTGTCAAAAGTGCGCATGAGACCCATCAAGATGATAATTGTTTTATCATCTTGATGGATGTCATCAAGATGATAAAATGATGAGGGTTTGTACCTTGAAGCTTTACATTCAGTTCATTGAAACGTTGGCTGGTGTCTGTAAAAAACATCATGTTGAGAGCGACTTAACATCCAACAACAGTGGATACTGATCCATTTCACCCAAATTTTTCAGAAACAGTCTGATTTCGACCATGTAGTCAACAAATCTTTGAAGTACACTCTATAACCAAAAAATCGACGCACCAAGAAGGAGTTGTACGTGTTGCTGGTGGGTAGGGAGACAATGTACAGAATAGTAAATGAATAAAATCTCAAAACAAATGAATAATTAATTTGAGAGTTAAAGTAACAAGTCCAATAAGGTGTTCACACGCCTCTAGCATGGATACCAGCAGCCACACGTTAAATCTTTCGGATGTTATCGTGCGGTATTTCCTGCCAAATTCGCTCCAATTGTCGAACGAGGTCATCAACATTCCATGGAAGATACAATCACTTTTCCATTATATCCCAGACAAACTCGATGGGAGAAAGATGTGGAGATCTGGCAGACAAAGAAAGTGCTTGACGAGCTTGCAGACAGTTCATAGCAAAACGTGCCGTATGTGGCGTGGCATTGTCCAGCTAAAACCCTGCCGAGGGTACTTCTAAAGGAACGGTAGAAAATGGGTCTTAGGATGTCGATGACGCACCACTGTGCAGTAACTGTACCTCTAATGACGACCAAAGGGACCAGGCTATCAAAGGAATTGGCAACCGATACCATAATTCCTTGTTGAGGGCCAGGGTGGCGTGCAATAATGAAAGCAGGATCCCCCCTCTGCCCTGGATGTCTCCAAACACGTCTTCGATGATCATCAGGACACAGTTGGAAGCGGGATTCTACGATGAAGATTATAGCCTCTAGTCGGCATTATTCCAACCTGATCGAGTCATGAACTACTGCAATCTGACTCGGCAATGTGCAGGCGTAATTGGCAGGTGGCGTAACGGTCGGCGCCAGCGTAGATTTAGCTGTCTCAACCGTCTGTGAATGGTCATTGTGGACACTGATGTTTGGGTTGAACTTATGATGGTTGATAGAGATGAAGAAGGCACCGTGACATCTGATTGGACAATAACTCTGTCCTTACGATCTGTTGTGGCCCTAGGATGACCGCTACCATCCCGAGGCTAAACTCTGCCATTTTCCCCCATCCTTTCCGGCATTTTTGAATCGCCGCCCCGCTTCGACACAAATGACGAGCGATACCCCGATTTGTCCAATCGGCCTCTTTCAATCCAATGATACGACCTCTGTCAAACTCTGACAGCTGCTCGTAATGACTATGAATCCTGTGGTGAGGCATTTTTTAAAGTAGTTGCAAAATATATAAATCGCAATCAAACATAAAATTTTTAACAACCGTTGAAGAACTGCTCCTTATATACATCTGCTGGATACGTAGTTCCAATACGCTGGAGATCAAACTATTTCTTCATTAGCCACCAGAATTGAATCATTTTCAAATCTGCTCAAAACACTCGTGCATAAGAAATTTCAAAGCAATCTGATGATTGCTTCTTGCTGCGGCGATTTTTTTTGTTATTGAGTGAACATTCCCGTGTTTTAATCAGCGAACTTTACCGAGTTGAATTCATCTAACAAAGCCTCAAACTTTCGTTAATTTAAATCAGGTGATGATAGGAGGCTGACTATTTTTGTGATCAACGCCATTGCATTGCCAAAAGGTATAAAACCACACTTAGAACACAAGGCTTGTTGGTGAGCAAGGCAGTGGATTTCAAGAATTGAATGCTATGTCTGTTTAAAATAAACTAATAAAATCACTTTTTTTTGCTCTCCCTATTTCGAGCACCATCAGTTACTGAAAAATTCTTTTAAAACCAATTCCTTTCTCAGCAAGCGAATTTTCAACAGCCGTACAAATATCTGTGTGCCTTTTTAAATCGTTTGGGGACATTAGAGTTTGTGCTTAATATTTCTTAATAAACTATGTTATTTTGAACTAAAATGCAAACCGTTTTGAAGGTGGCATGTCCAAAATATTGTGTCCTGAACCATCAATGGCACGTGCCAATGCTTCTCCATCCCTGAACTGGGAGAAGCCAAAGCAACATATGTAAATTAAGAATTATGGGGAAATGTGAATCACAGAGATGGCGGAAACATGGTAAAGGGATGTATAAGTGCTGCTAGTTTCGAAAGTTTTGGTTCAATAGAAGTAATTATGGATAAGTTCATGTATCTTGACATTCTAAAAGAAAAAATTTTAACAAATGCAGAAAAATTTTCCCTTGGAGCTAACTTTACTTTTCAACAGTACAATGATCCTAGGCACAACTCCGCAATTTATTAGAAGTAATGTATCTATAACGTTAAACAACACTTTCATATCCCTCCCCAGTCTACTGATTTAATCCCTATAGAACATTTACGGGAAGAATTCAGTCGTGAAATAAAAAATATGACACAATTAACAATGTTGAAGTGAAGAGCGCCATTCAAGATATTTGGAGCACTATTTCACCAGAAAATTCTGATGAAATAGTGAAACAAATAGTGAAAAATAGTGAAACAAAAACAATTCTGGTTAGTTATGCCACAGCTTTTGGGAAATGTGATAAAGTCCAAAGAAAGACATATCGGTCTGATTAAATGCAAGTTAATTAGCTTGAAAAAGATATTCCAGGTACTACTGAAATACCTTACGGAAACTTTTTAGTTAATTATTAGTGATATTTTTTATTCTTTCAATATACTTATGCAAGTTTCTGCATAGTTTCCTTTTATAATATTCGTGAATAATAGTGTTACAAACCTTTAATTTTGCTTCCCACAATGTACAGTGCCATTGTAAGAAAGTCCTTTTACGCTCAGCACTGTTGCTTGCTGAATGGGTATCGCGCTAATGATGTTAAAGCTTGGCAACAATTTGGCGGTTTGTGAATTTGGCGATAAAACGGATAATACTGGAAACTTCAACAATTTTCCAGATCCGTCCAATAGAAACCAATATGCATCCTGATTAACCTAGAAGGTTCTCGCCTCGTCTCCCGGGAGCTATAATAGGCTGGTAGAATGAAGGTGTGTATATGTGAATTAAATTGAGCCGGAAGCGGTTGGAATAGAAGAGAAGTAACGACTATTCGAGACGATAGCATAGCAACGATGGATTCCTGTTGACTGCTGTGGAAGGAGCGACGAATAGAGTGTGGGGTAGCCAGTATGTGGTAGTGAGGAGAAACTGATAAATTCAGCCGCCTGGAGACTGTTGAGCGAAGCTCCGAACCCCTTTCCTGCTGGATTCAGTCTGTGCTTTGAGAGCTGTAGTCGATTACTACTTGTCGGGTACTGTATGCTGTACTGTGCTTGTCTCGGCTGTGCATATTTGTTGTCTTTTTGTTGGTGTCTTTGTGCAAATAAACGTCAATGATTTCTTCTGCGGCCTGCTGATTGCGCCTTCACAGCATACACCCTTCATAAAAAAGCGAATCCGCAGGTGAGAATTTTTCATAATAATAGATAAAATTGTGTTAAACAAATTTTCAAACTTTTATTTTTATAACAAAATATTTCGTTTCAAAAATTAAACTTTCATTAACAATCAGAACTGCATAAGGAAAACTTTTTTAACCACTGTATATAATATGTAGAATATAATACCATTTATTTGAAAGTATGCAACACTAGTACCATTTTGTAAGCATTTCATTCTCATTCATCTCATAATTATTACGTAGGTGGAATGGTAGGTCACCTGTCAGAGCAGTTGTATAGAGAGACAGGTGCTCTTTTAACAGTATCAGAAGCGAGTGTCCTCTCTCTAAATTCCTGTTGAATTCCTGTTTCAATAGTTTCATCACACTTAGGGAGACGAGAGTGTCTGGCAAATTACCTCTCCTCATTTCAATTTCGAATTCTCTTTGTCTGATGTGTTTGGGAGAATTAGAAAGCCACGCCATTAGAAGCAGCTCAAAATCACAAATTAGCACTAGTTTAATGTAGTACTGATGGGGAGAGTTCTTCTGTAACGCAGACTGAATAGTAAAGGACGAGGACTTTGTAATATGTATTCATTCTTTATTTTCAGCATCAAAAGAAGCAAGTTTTGCTCTGAGTATCCAGATCTGTGCCAAACTCCGGAGAATGACACGGAAGTTTGTAGGATCAACCCTTCCCTGTGCGAGGCGGATCCCTCCAATATCGTGGTTCGTATCTTTTTTGCTCTGAATATTTCTTGATGAATTGATTAATGTATAAATGCGTTTAAAATAAACTTTGAGCAGAAGTTTAATAAACAACTCGTACAATGTTTTATGTTAGTTTTTAGATTAATTACGGAGAACTTATTACAAATATTGAATCAGTTATAAATTAAAACAACATATAATAGATGCATCAATAAGTTTCAAAACACCATATTTCAAAGTTTTGATGAAGTAATTTAATTCAATTTCGACCGCCATTATTATCGATTAAAGAATTTTCCTGTATTTCAAGAGGTCATATTAATTAATCCTTTTCACAATATGGATGATCTGGGAAAATTTAGAATGAAATTTTAAATTTCTACATTGTTTAACATTCACTTTTATCTCTAAAACCTGTAGCATGCCATTGAGAAAATCTAGAACCAGTAAGGATGGTCAGTATTCTTGCTTGATAAAAATCAGAGAGTTGAGTCGAGCCAGTGCTGATTTGGTTCTATGCGACTGTGTTGAATTCTTGTAGGAATAACCATTTCTTTCCGGGATACAGTTTTTATATAAACTTTAGTAGTATCAACAAATCTTTGTCAATAAGCTCTGTTTTCAACATCCCGACCTAATTTTTTACACTTTTATAAATGAATTTCAGTCACAGCTTTTCATTGTTTAATGCTGCATACTAAACCGTAAAAGAATTCCTACTTTTAAAAGAGTTGGCAATTCAAAGTTTTTAAGGAATATCTTCAAGTCAACTGAATACACAGCATCAGTCGACAAAAGAATCATTTGGAAATTGAATGTCATCAGAAAATATTGCTTCGTCATTACTGTTGTATGTACGTCTTGTATCTTGTATAGTTCTCTTGTCATTCTTTTATTTTAATTTATTTATTTTTTCTGGAAAGGCAAGGCATTTTTTTTGCTTAATGGAAAAACATTTAACTCTTCTTTTGCGGTGAATTATTCCTTGATTCTCGTCAACTTCTACGAGCAACTTTTTTATTGTTGAATGTTTTGGATCACCTCACAATTTCTTAAAAATTTCTCTTACATTATTTTATAGGAAGCGATTTTGGATAAGAACGTTTAGATTGGCAACTAAAGTTATTAATATGAAATAACGTGTTAAATTTCGATTGATAACCATTCGATACACGGCCAAAGATTTTTCAAACAGAAATTTTCCGTTCAAAATTTATTTTAACCATCATTATAATAGTCCTAATTATGGTTTTTATGCTTAAAAAATCGTCTTCAGTAATTATGTGTTGCTAATTCAGAAATACTAAATATCATTACTTAAATAATGCAAAAACCGTCTAAATAAATCTTTAACCATCTGAATGTTGTTCTTAATTTCGGCAAAAAATAGAATTACTCTGCAATTGGCAAAAGACTGAAATTTTTACTGTTATTATTATCTTTAATATCTTCAATTACTGCTCGAAATGACTTTTAACTTCAGCTTAAAATTTTCTTTGGAAATGACTTTGTGCCCAAATAGTTCTGTTACAAAGATTCAAATATCTCCAAAGTCATCGGCCTTTGATGATCAGTTGGTTTTTCAAAATTATTGAGTTTGAGGTTGTTAAACTAATAATAAGGAAAGCATTAAAAATTGAACTTGTTATTCGGTAAGACTGAAAAGCAAGCATTTGAATGAATTAATTTGTTTCAAAATAATAAAAGGTTCAAAGTTCAAAGATTTGTTTGATTCATCATGAATGCAATTCGGGAAAGGTATTCTTTATCGTCCGTTCGGTGGAAGTTATTAGAAATTGCATCATGAAACATTTTGACACTGGAATCAAAAACTGCATTTTAATATCTTTCAACATTCACACTTACATTAATTTAAAAAAAAAACTTGTTGATAAAGGAAAGCATTTAAAATGATCCTCGCTGGTCACACAATTCCTCACTTTTGTTTGTATTGTTGCCTTTCAGCAATATTTTCAGGCGTTTTGGGGCATGTTTGTTCCTTCCATATTGTATCGCTTCTTAAACCACTCGCCAAAGAAAGCGAGACCCCTTAATTAAGAGAATTATGCAGCAGTCCGTGATGCTCTGATCTTTCTCTGCATTTCTTCAGCTGGGCAGATTCCCATGACCAAGTTAGTGGGAAGCATTCCGTGTTAATCATGCATATGAAAATAATTAATCTGTTCATGTGCGGGCAGTTACTCTATCGCATTTATGTTGATGTGACCGAATTCAGTAAACTGTTCAAAGAAGAAAGCATATCTGAATAGTCGATTTTCTAAAGCTACAACTCTCGGTTTTCTATTACTTTCTATAATCTTTTTCCATTTATGATTCTTAAAGTTGATTTTGATTTGTTTCCACCTGGTCAGTTAAATACTTCAAAAAAAATTTTCCTGACATGATTCCTGGCATGATTTTATCTTTAGCATATATAAACATTAGTCAGTGTAGCCTTTGCTTCCCTTTGCCAAGCCACACGTAACTCTCACAATCCATCAAGTATCCTTTCGGCGATATGCTTTCTTTCCTTAAGAGGAAACTTCATCCAATAGCTTTGAAATTCATAAGAATAAGACAACTAGGATTCAATTCACTCCTTCGATAATTATTAAAAATATAACAACTGAATTTTGTATGTTAATAACAATTAATCGCATTGAGATCTATTAAATAATGATCATGAGTTACTAGCGAAATGAAAATGACTAGCGTATTTATATATATATATATATATAACTCCCAGCCAATACCACTGAAGCCCCAAACTTGAACATGTCCACATGATTACGAAAGTATCCAATAAGAAAATATTTTTCGAAATATCCATTAGTTCGGGAGAAATTAATTAAAAGAACTTCATTTCTGTGAAATTAAAACCTGTAATGCTACTTTCCGAGTGAAGCACAGCCTTTCGGAACAGCGATTGCTGCTGCGTCCCGTTTCGTCCTGTAAAATCGCGTTTTTTAAATTGCCATCGTTACGCGTCCGTACAACTTATACTCAATATCGCCGTGGAATCGTATGGACTTTCTGTCGTTGACCAAGGAGGTATAATTTATTTTACGAAATACCGATGCAAAAATTAAATATCGATTTTTTAAAAGCCCATATTGACGGGTCTATTTCTCGTCGGCCCTGTAAAATAGACACTTAGCTGGGAAAATACAGAAAATATGTATCTTTAATGACAATACTATGTAGTATGCTGCGATACAATTTTAAAAAATCGACTTTCCAAAACTGAATTTTTGGCGAATTTTTTAACGAAGAGACGAAATTTCGCTTTAATATTTAATTACCCGAAACTTTTCAAGGTAACTTAATCAATTTTTTTTAAACTTAAAGTTGGATAAATGTTCCGAAATTGTGTGAAAGATTGTAAAAATCTGATATAAAGTTGCATATTTAAAAAAAAATTCTCATTTATTTGGTTTTCCGCTTTAATATTACAGATCTAATCCATTGATAAATAAAAAGGAGATTAAACTTTTTTTAAATATAATTTGACATTTCTTTGGCACACCCTGATCGATTTTGGAAACAATCCAGCAAAAATTACTTGTCTTATGAAATAATTTCTGATTTTGCAAAGACTGTATTAGAAAAGCGATTTCGAGAGGTTGGTTGGCTGATCCAAAACCGCGTGCGAAAAGGCAGTATTATATGGTTTAGAGATTTGTTGTGTTTGCTTAAAATGCTTTTGTTAATAATAATGTCGATATTTTTTTACACTGTACAATGATTGCCATGCTGCCAAATAA
Source organism: Argiope argentata (assembly GCA_026289955.1). Classification (NCBI taxonomy): domain Eukaryota; kingdom Metazoa; phylum Arthropoda; class Arachnida; order Araneae; family Araneidae; genus Argiope; species Argiope argentata. The sequence goes on from JAOUZG010031395.1 coordinate 187,345, forward strand.
CTTTCTTTATTAAAGATCGAACCCTTTTTCTCTCATTCTGTGGAAATTTTGTTAGCAACAACAGTATGCTGTTTTGATATTAGCATTATTTATTTCTGTTTCTTGCAAATGTAATTAGAAAGTCTAATATGTTATTTTGTTTGTTCTTATTATAAGACTTACTTTAAAAAAAACTCATTGGGGAACTATTATTCCTCATCGGAACGGAACTATTCTTCCTCATCATGTGGTTAATATTACAGGTGATGGTGCATGTCTTTTTCGATCTCTTTCGTTTTTAATGTATAACAGTGAAACTATGTCTAACAAAATTCGTGCTACCATAGTTAATTACGTTTATATTCATGGGATCAATTTTCAACTATGTCACGTGATAAACACGGTAATAATTACGAAAATTCCGAAGATTACTTAGTGGAAATGTTGCAAGTTCATGTGTTTGGTGGATTCTGTGAATTATTCGCTGCTGGAGATATTTTTCAGTTCTTATTTGAAGTTTATTTTGAAGGCAAATTTTATGCAAAATTTGGAAATGACACTTTTCCTGTGAAAAGATTGAAATTTAATGGTAATCTTTCTAATAGACACTTTGATGTTTACATACCGGTAAATGAAGTCAGTATAGTCTCTGAAAGTAACACAAAATCACTCTATAATACCACTGATTTTGAAAACACAAAGAAAAAAAGACAAACCAGATTTTCAGATGCTACACGTAAAATCCAGTTGAAAACTGTAGTCAAGAAATATCAACAAAGTCACCCAGAATCTTTAGCTGCTACTGTCAAGAAATATCAAACAAGCACCCAGAATCTGTAGCTACTGTTGTCAAGAAATTTGAAACAAGTCACCCAGAAGCTTTGGCTGCTGCAGTCATTGTTTTATAATCTTCTCCTTAAAAAAAGAGACGTAATATATCCTGAATGTGCTGTCAACATTATTATACCCCTCGAATTCGCTACGATACTCACGGAGTTGTCAGATCTTGTCGCCAAGATTTATCCTGATATTTCTGATATAAAAAATAAGCCAATTGAATGGTTGTGCAAAAGTTCGGTCTTATCTCCAAAAAAGGATGCAGCCACTGAAGTCAACGGCATCTCATTAAAGTCGTTTAGTGGAGAAGATGTTTACTACAAATCTTTTGATACAGCAACAAATCGTGATGATGCAGTGCAATATCCAGAAGAGATTATTTATTGGCCTGTGAGTGCATACATATTGCTTTAATTTCTTCAAAGATATGGACATGAGCAAAATGAAGCAATAGTTAACATTTCCAAGTACACCCCTAAATTGAAAACTAAAAGACCACATAATATTCTACTCTAAACACTATTAATTTTCCCCCACTAAATCCTTAAATTTAATATTTTTAAACTTCTAAACTCTCAATATCTCAATAGTAAATAACCCCCAGTAGCATATCCCCGCACCCCACACCCTTAATCGACCAATCAGAAAGAGTCCTGACACACACCACTTCACCCACCGATCTACTATAGCTACAACTATTTAAGACGATGCAGCAGTCCAACAATGGAAAATCCAACGAATGCCATGCTCTTGATATATTGCCAGTACCGGGGCTTAAGCCTCTGCCGGAGCTAGGTACCCTTGCAACCCCTCCTTTCCTGTCCCTTATAACTGTTTTAAATTTAAACTTTCAACTATTTTGTTTGATTTTCTGTCTTCAATCAGGTTGTTCAGAGTGAATATAATTAAATTTTCATTTTAAAAAGACTATAATAAATGAGCAATGGTCAGAATGGTGATATTTCATCTGATATATTCAGTGTGCATGTAACAAAGTGAATTTTGTTTTGATATAAATAGCAGAATAGTCCAAAAGTTGATAGATGCTCGTCGTAAAAGATGTTAGATGCTCGTTCACTAAAAGATGTGACATGTTGTTCAAAACCCTTCATCTCCAAAAGAGCGAGACATATTGAAAACGAAAAAAATTCAATTTTATCTACCTCTTTACAAAAAACGATAGAAAATGAAAACATAAAATCGGTTTTCAATTGGCTTGAAACCGAAAAAGAAGCAAATACCGATTAATCTATTAAGAATGAGAAGTCGGTATCGACTTGCTTAAAGAACGCTCAAACTGTTGCCTACTGTTTTCTACTACCAACTGAAAATATAAAACAGCGTTTTACCAAACAAATTGGAGTACTTTTAGTGGTGATATTGTGAATGTTCTCTATTCAGAGAGCTTTTAGTGGTGTTATTGTGAATGTTTTCAATACATTCAGGTTCACAATCAGAACACTACTCAAAGTATATTCTCTGTAATGTATTGGATTCTTCGTTAGTAATCTCACAGTTAGAAATTGACGCATTTCAGTTCATTTCATCATGGTGAGATTTTCCAATATGAGACTTCTCAGTTCCTTCACAGAGGTTGTGGTAGCAATTTCTTGTATAAAAATTATACAAACCGCGAGTACGCTCCGTCGATGAGCGGGGAAGATCTATTTCGGCAAAAGATTTCAAACTTCATTAGGACCGCAGATTCAATCTTTTTAGAAAAACTGTCTTCCTATATACTGCAATTTTAGATATGGATAGAATCTTTGAGCTGAAAGTGAACTTCGTTTCTCCACAAAATGTTCCATGTCCAATCATTATCCTTTTCCATTCGGGTGAGAAATTGAACAAATGCTTATCGTTTTAGAAACCACTGCAGGACATTTCGCAAATATTTACGAAATTCGACAGACGTTTTGAACATTGCTGAAAGGCATATTTAGAATTCAAAAAGCCTCCTGCTCACTGGATGTTTCCAAAACATTGTTCTAAATTTCCTCCAATGATGTAGCCACATCCTCTGTTGATATTGAAGCAACTGCTTTCTGCCGTCTGTCTCATTTCACATTAGAAGAAACTGTCTTCAGAACGAATACATTCATTAGACTGACGACGTTTCTTATACTTTGTAATGCCCAAATTTTCTTTAATTCAATCGCCCCATGGTATAGTTCTTATAAAAGCACTTCACTAGCAGAACCAGGTATTTCAAACATAAAGGCGTAACTGTGTTCTCAGATGTCGAATAATAGGAATTGCACGTTTTCGCTTTTTTTATCCCAAGTATAATGCACGTAGGTCATATTATGCCTTTCAATTTGCATTTTAAAGATAACGTTTTAGGTCTCAGGAGCCCATTTAATGGCCCACTTATGAAAGATCTTTTTTTCTTTGTGAAAAACTAATCCGCAACTTTTAAGGCGATAATATGAACTGAAGTTCAATATTAGGGGAAGTATTTTTTTATAGTTTTAGTTATAATCCCATTTTATTCTCTTTTCTTTTAATAGCCCTGCAAAGTTGGAATGTTCATTTATGCTCATATTTTGTACTGTATTTTGATAGATATTCAGCATCCCAAACAACAATTATTTTGAAATACAGTCCTTTTGATCCCCATGTCATTGCAATCATACGATTAATGAAATAAATTAATCACCTAATATCTGAATATACGTTGTTTCATAACTATGCTCTAGCATCGCTGCTTTTTATTTCGTATTTCATCACTCTGCACAATTGCGTCATTTGAGCAAATAAAATGATGTCGTATTCTCCCCCGAATTTTTAAGGCGAAGATTTTAACCTCAATGTAGATTAATTTTCATGCAGTCATAGGGCTAACAATGACTTGCATATATAATTGTAAAATATATATAGTCTTCTTTAATTCATAATAAGTTGTCCAAATCTTTTGTTCAAACGCGAATAGGGATATCATTCCTAATGTAAAAGAATATATAATATTTTACCGAATAATCTGAGAAAATTTTCGTAAACTCCTTAAAATTTTAATGAATATTAAAACACACCAGGTTTATATAAAAAAATTATTCGTAAAATGTCATGTACTAATTTTAGATAGCTTTGTTTGATGCACCATAAAATGGGCATTAAAAAAGATTTTCTAACACTGAATTTTGCATTGTGAAATCTTTGCACAGTGAAGACCCTCTTACCAAACAGGCAGAACCCATCACTTGACTCTTATATTGCTTTTTTTTATAATTTTCTTATTTCTTAAAAAATATTTTGTTCAGAAATATATAAACATCAAAAAAGGAAAATGTAAATGCAGGAGATACGAATGAAAATATTCCAAGAAAATTTGATTTCGAATCCCTTTTGTAATAAATTTTAGTATTTTTTATGAAGTGTAGCAATTTTATCTTTTTTAGGTATTCATTTTTTCCATTTTTATTATAATAATTATAGAAGTTCAAATTTTTAATATTTTACTTTCAAAATTTCTTACGTTCCGAGTTTAAATTAAAAAAATTATTTTCATCACTTCCAAAGGCTGATTAAAGTGCGTTTTAATAAAATAAGCATCAATTGCTTTTTCAAGTTTTTTAGTATTAATTATTATGTCTTTTATTATTATTTTTTTAATTTACCGCCTTATGCATGGAATGAAAATTACGAGAAGATTAATTTGTACCTTGATAAAAAATGTCTAAATAAAAAATCTTTCATTAAATGTGAGAAAAATCGATTAGAGATTAATCAAAATAACTTAATACTTGAAACAGATCAAATTTAAAAAAATCTGTAAAAATAACCGAAAGTAAAGGATTTGTTTTTAATATTAGTTAAACCATTTTCTTAACAGAGAAAAAATCCACCTCGGCATTTCGTTGGGAGATCGTCTGGTTGTGTTACATCGCCACGTCCCTGATTATACTGTAAGTTCCTTTTCCATCGTCTCATTTGCCAAGTTTGTTGAAATGAATGTGAGATGGGTAAAAAACAGATTATAATACTGAAAAAAATTTTTAAAAAAAATTAGACCTTTACATTTCAGACTCTTTGTCATTTAGTAAGATGATGTAAGTTGAAACTTTGATACATTGTTCATAAGCTCTTTGTGGAATGAAATTTCAACCCTATTTCATTTCCTAACTTCCATTAATTCTTCTTTACTACGGCAAAATGTATTATAATTAGTAATATCGCATACTTCAGGTGCCAGAATAAGTTGGAAGGAAATTACCAAAAGATTGCACTTTAGACGTATTCGACAATGGAACAATTATTCATACAGTGGAATGAAATACTCCGAAATCTTCATCTCATTAGCTCTGTAAATATCACAGTTTGGGCTGATGTCAATTCTTCACACGCCCTTCTACAACCCAGATAGGAATCCACATTTACGGATGGTTCAGTTTGCAGAGGGTTACGGTTTCCGACCACAAGCTATTAATATTATCCCTATCATACATAATACATATACAGCAAATTAATCTTAACCAATTTTTTTCTGGTGTTTTGTAATTATTTACAACTTTAAATGCTTGCATTTCTAAAAAAGTTTTAGACAATAAATAAAAAAAGAATACGTTAAAACACTATATAAAAAGATGTTAATACAGGAAGCTACAACCGATGAAGTTCACTGATATATCAGACTAATTATTTTTTTTTCTCTTCCAATTTTTCTGTTAAATGAAATTTGAATCATTAATATTTTGCTTTTGAATTGTCCTCTCTCCAATAGTCTGAAGATGTACCGGCTAGTTAGAGGGATTTTTATAGTTGTTGCGAACGGAGAGAGGAAAAACCGTCCGAGAGGCGGCGCTGTTTTGAAATGACGTAACTATGTAACTATGTATGTGTAAAGTTTCTGTTCTTGTTTCAATCAGTTAGATTCTGTTTTTAGTCAGTGTAACATGTAGTTGAATATTTCACGGTTTCTGAAGTTGATTAAAAGTGTGTGTTATGAAACAAACTGGACTTATTTTTTTCGAACCCAATACACCCAGCATCGGGTAGATGCACCCTGCATATCACGAATGAATTTATTCTGGTTATGATTTAACTATAGTCTCAGACGGTTAATGTGCCTAGAAGTTGTAATCGTAAATAAAGGGTATTTATGAAGATAATACCATAATTCAATCATCACATTTTCTATTTTAAACCAAGCCGTTAAATCGACATCAAAGTAAACGAACTACATATTTTAAGAATCTGTTAATTTGAAAAAGTACCATAGAATATTAATGGAGGATCATTAGAAACCCAGCGTTCTAGTTGATTTCTGAAAGACATTCATTTCACTAAACTGGGATGTTTGTATGTTCCTACACAGTGGGAAAAAGTCCTAATGATCATTTTTTACATCTTGTTACCTTAAGAAAAGTGGCTGTGGTAAAGGACGACATAATTTTTATTTTAAGAACATTAAATTTGAGAAACTAAATAATTTTTATAGAAAAAAATTGCATGTATTTTGATAAAATCATTGTTAAAAAATGAATATTAACAATGAATTACTATTTAGATTAGCTCAATTATAGCTGATAACGTAAAAGTACGTCCTCCCCGCACTGGCTTTTTGACTGCATATAAGATTATTCGATCTAGAATTTTCTAGATGCTAAGATGTTGCCACTCAAGACAAAGAAAGCAAGCTTTTTAATGAGCGTGCTTGATTTTTTTTTCCCTTTTCTGTGTTGAGAGAATCATCCGCAGATTGAATGCAGAGTGAGGGATTCTCATACGTGTTTGTCGAATCTTTTAGATTTCCCTCATGACTGAGTGAGTAAAATCGAATTGAGCAAATACATACTAGTTCAAAAGACGCACAGCAATAAAATAATTCTATGTTTTTAAACACTGGTAACATATTAGTAATAAAATATTCATACATATTTTTCAAAATAATAACTGAATGCTCCGAGATAAATTGTTATTTATAATTACACATTGCATATAAGATTTATTATCAATTCAGAATAAATCATTACTTCTTGCGACTTTGCAATTAAGGGTTTTTTTTTTTTTTTTTTTTTGTAAGAACAAGGATTGCTCTATACAAGAAATTCAAACTTACCAAAATTATCCTTTGGATCAGGAATGTACAAGAGAATCAATTATCTACGGGTGAAGTTTCCTTTAATCATTAGCCTATGGATTAGGTTTTCATAGCTTTTCTTCCGTCGGATACGGATTGCTGAAAAAAATCGCCAACAAAGTCCAAGCAACGGAACTCCTAAAATTAATTAAACCGGTTGGGCGCCAGTTGTAGTGGGGTGTTTATTAAAATAGGGTTAGTGTAATAATTATTTATTGGGAAAAAAGGTAAGTTACACACAACACAAGATAATTAAAAAAATTACACATACACATAGAAAAGTTTGAGATGCGTTGATGCCCGTTGCTTGAGCTTTACTGGTGTTTTCGCGGTTTGCGCTCACCAGTCTAGGTGACGCAGCAGTTCCGGTTCCAGTCAATAGTGGCTGCTACAATTTCATTTGGCCCAAATGGTTTATCCAGAGTCACACAACGTGCGGCGTTCGCATCCATTCTAAATATATGAAATACATATTACTCAAGGAAGAAAAAGAAAGAAGAATTCAAACATATAAAAAAGTGAAAATTCATAAAAGAAGATAAATCTAAGCAAAATAATAATTTCAAATGCAGAAAAAGAATCTTCCTAATTCCAACGTCAACAAGCATAACACTCAAATTAGCGGTAAGTTTCGCTTTAGTTTAGTTCCTGCATCACAACGCCAACTGCGGTGGCACAACAATCACTTAGCAGAGTGCGAAACGAGGCCTCTGAATATATTTCTCAATAATATCACCTTTACCAAGAGCCTTCTATTTAAAAATCGACTCGATACGTGACCGAATCATCAACGAAGAATAATGTTTGAATCAACATATTACATAAATTGGTAGATAAAATTTTTTTTTAATTTTTAAAAAATATTTTATCTTTAAAAGTGGTAAAATAAATCATAGTTGAACATTTTTACTGATTATTGCACTGTAGCCAATGAATCAAAAAGGAAAAATTTAATGCATGCAAACGCTGACCAGCCTTTATAAACTAATAACGCCATTCAGGAGTAATAAATAATAGAGTAATAAAAAATAAATAATTGCATTAGGTATTAATCTGCCTTGTAGCTCACTTAATGATTTTTTTTGAATTACTGTTTTTATGTCCCAACAGAAAATAGATAAATG
>JAOUZG010031395.1:199256-237429 GCA_026289955.1 Argiope argentata
ACACACACACACACACACACACACACACACACACACACACACACACATGCAGATGGGGGTGGGGAATCTAAACAAATCTATCTTCCATAAATATTATACTCTTCTGATTGTTTTAGTGGTGTGGTGTCTAGGGTTTTTTTTAAATAATTACGGGTTCAATTTGAAAGCTAATATAAAATAATGCAAACGAAGGATGAAGAGACTTCTTTAGAAAAATAAAAGAACTTATTTAGAGTTAAAGGGAAACATTTACAAAGGAGAGTATTTACAAGGAAATATTAAATGGATTAAAACAAGGAGGTATTAAACAAACAGAAAGTTAAATTATTTCCTCTAGGAGGACGTTAGAACTAACAAAAACGTTATGTGACTGAAAACACATGACCGCGTAGCTTTGCAAGCTTGACACACTGACGCGTGGACACGTCTTTATCTTACCGTGGTTAGTAGATCTCTGCCGGAATATTAATTGTGACAGTTTTTCAAAAGCTTGATGGATGACGCTGGTCTGGAATGTTGCATTAATTAAAATTATTATCCTCTGGGAAATAAATGATCTAACCTTTCACAATTCTAGCTTTGAATGACGTCTACCATCTTACATTGAGAAAAGAAAAAAAATGAAAGCTAAAATTATGGTTAAATAAAATAGCTCCATAAGATATCCTACATATATATATATATACCGTGAAATTTTTAAGAGATCCTCAGTTTTGCCTCTTTTTCTGCCAACATTCCTGGTTTCCACCGAGTCTTTAAATCACGGCTGATGGTCGGACTATCTGCACAAAAGTAATTTAAATGTGCTTGAAACTGGTTTTTTTTCTTCCGAACATGACTTTTGCATTCTGGAATACGACTTAAATTTATCATTCATAGAAAAAGGGATTTAGAGTAGATGAGCAGATAGTTTATGTCACTGTTTTAAGCACCTATGGATAAAGCACCTCTACATTGATTGTATACATCGAATCTTGTAATGGATATGATTAATCATTCAATGATGAGATTAGCATGGATGGTCACCCTTTAAGCATTAAACTTTATTAAATTCCTTCATTCAGTCTTTCAGGTATTATAGATTTCAAATGTTTCGTCAAAAGGTCCGATAGGATGCTTCCGTAGCAATGTGAATCCTCACAACTTTCAAAATGCCGTTAACATCTTCATGCATCTTTAAAAGCACAGTTTTTATTCGTTCGATAAGTGATTTCATAAACTCATGTCATCTGTTTTAGTGGTTTTCCTGGCTAAATGTAGATGGCGTCTTATATTCTTGAACTACATTAAATTTGAAACAGTGATTGAAAAAAAAAATCAGCAGTCAAATTTTTTAAATACACCATGTGTAAATTTTCTATCGACAAAAATAACTTCTATTTTGGTTTGTTTAAATGACAACAAGTATATACATGATTTGATGCATCGAAATCAGAAGGGATATTTTAATTGCTAAATTTTAACATGCAAATAAAAGGAATAACATGGCTTGACGGATTCAAAATAAGATATAATGAAAATATTAAATAAGTGTTTAAATAAATATTAAATATCATGTTTTTGTGTAGCGTATTTATTCTTTAGGTTCAAACATTTACTGCGGATCAATATTAGATCATTTCAGAACATTTTGGATACGGGAACATATTTTTGTGCTGCATTTAACATTTTTGCTTAAATATATTCATTAAAACACTCCTTTTTGAAAGAATAAACATTTGATATATAGAAAATTTAAATGTTAAGATTAAGAATAGACGTATTGTTACAAAAGATACAAAACGAAATCCGAAACTAGGCAAATTGATTCATAAATATCTATAAAAATCGACTTTTATGTAACATGATTCTGAAGCTTGAGTTTCCAAATGTTCATCATTAAAAATTATTGCAACTAAAAATAAAGAACATGTTAAATGCTGAAAAATCAAGAAAACTTTTACATGAATTTTAAAAATAAAATCACTATACGCTATAATGATATTGTGTTACCATTTTTGATATAATTACTGGTAAATATCCAATTAATAAAAAAACCAATCTATAGTTTTATTCGTCTACTAGAAATGTTATATTACCTGCCAATTAGCTAAAACCGAATCAAAAACCATATTGATCGATTATAATCTCCGGTTGGGAGATTTCGTGTTCAGCGTTTCGTGTTAGTTACCGCGTTGACAGTTGCGTTTTTCGAGATAGCTGAAAATGATGACGAGGGCGATATGGAAGCCCAGGACTCAACTCCTGACAATCCTTCAATCCACGACAAAATAAAGCAGTGCCAAAAGATGTTCAACTTATCGATTCGCCTGGATAACATCTAAAAAGAAATTGAATTGCTGAGCAACAGGATGGATATTTTAAACTCATTCCAAGCAGGAAATTTGGACAAAGAAATCCAAATGAAGTACGAGGAAGAAATTCAAGAAAAAATCCAGGAAGCAGCTCAGATTGAGGGTGAGTTAAAAATTCTTTCATGTCCTCTAGAGGGGTGCAGTACCCATAATACTTACAAGCTAGTTGGAACTAAATCCTCAAATAAACGGGCGCTTAACTTCCCCATTACCTCCAGACCAAACTCCCCCCCCCCGACTAATGTTCAAAACTCAGAAAATACCCCTACTCTCCAAACTTCCAAAAAAATTGCCAAAAATAACATGATTAGACCCGCAATCCTTCCAGACCCAATTAAAATTTCAAACAGATACGGATCCCTCCCTGAAGAAAAAGATAAACCTTTTATTCACCCGATTATGCTCCAAACCATAGATAAGTATAACTTAATTCTTCAAGAGATAAATAGAAAATTCCCAGGCACTAGTAACTCCCATGAAAACGGATATATTAGAATAACCCCAAAAGATGAAAATGATTATAGAAACATAATCAAATTACTAATTGAAAAGAAATTAAATTACTGCAATATCACCCCCAGAGATGAACGGCCCTTAAAAGTAGTAATTAAAGGTCTCCCAATAAATACAAACATAGATGATATTAAAAACGAACTCAACGAAAGAAGTTTTCGTGTTGAGAAAGTAACTCGACTAACACAGCAGCGCTCGAAACAACCCCTCCCTATATTTTTTGTTGAGTTAAGTCGCAATCATACCGCAAATAAAATCTATGACATAAAATCCCTATTATACCTAAAAGTAAAGATTGAAAGTTTCCAAAAGTGCTCAGGGTTTACCCAGTGCTGGAACTGCAACTACATTCACCACAGCTCGGTCACTTGCGGAGGAACTGCTAGATGCTTAAAGTGCGGGAAAGAACACAAAACAAGAGAGTGCCCCTATTACAGAAAAAATCGAACAACCTAAATGCATCAACTGCGGCCAATATGGACATGGTGCCTGTTGGCGTGGATGTGAAAAATTTCCAAAAATGAAGTCCCCTCAACTTCGACAGACCACCACGAGCTTCAATAGCAATTTTACAGACTCCAGATCCTATGCAAATGTTGCAAACAATCAAGATCAAAATTTCAAAATACTACCAACTCAAACTTCAAACTACTCTACTCCTCAACAGATGGCGCCACTTATGAAGACCGTCAAGGAGCTGCAAGACGTCATATCAATCCAGGAAATTATTGAACTAATCCAGTCACTGGTGACCCTGAGCAACCTTTTAAAAGACTCCCCCAACTTTTATCAATGTTAAGAAACCTTAAACAAGCAAATTCTAAACAAAACCAAATTGAAACTGTTCTGCAAGCCGCTCTAAATCCATAGTTTTCTTCACTCCCAGTCTTAGAATAATATTCTGGAATGCCAACGGCATTATGCCCGCACCTACAAGTTGCGGGACTTTATAAATAAGCACAGTCCTGATATTATACTTATTCAAGAGCTCCCCTGAGACCTACTCAATTAATTAAAATTTCCAATTATTCCTCATACGTCAATTATAGGCAAAATCAAGATCCCATAAAACCAAGCGGTGGTACAGCAGTTCTAATCAAAAATACCCTGACTCATCATGAAATTCCTACTCCACATCTTAATCAAATTGAAGCCACAATTATTTCTCTCAACATTGAAAATTATTCACCTTTCCTAATTGCATCAGTTTATATTCCCCCGTGTTCAGACAACAAGGACTTTATTCTGGACCTAAAAAACATCTTAATATTAGAAAACCAATGTTTACTCGCCGGAGATTTCAACGCACATCACATCAGCTGGGGCTCAAACAAAAACACAACTAGAGGTAAAAACTTAAATGAATTCGCTAGTAAAAATAACCTTGAAATCTTTGCTCCACCCACCCCCACAAGATTCGGCATCTATTCCGCTTCTTTTATCGACCTCGCAGTTACTAAAAACATTTTATTTCCTTATGATATCTTGTCGCTACCGGAACTTAGTTCAGATCACAACCCAGTTGTTTTAAATTTTTACTTTAACTTTAAAACCCCCACTAATAACAATAAAATCAAAACAAACTAGAAAAAACCCAAAAAAGATATTTTAAACAATACAGACCTAAACTCAACCGCGAAAAACACTCATGAATTAGAAAATTTAATTTCTGACTTTTCAAATTCAATTATCAACTCTTTTAATAAAAATTCCAAATCAATTGATCCCGAAACACAATACATTAACAACGAAGTTAAAAAACTTTTCAAACTCCGTAATGCAGCTAGGAAAAAATGGCAATCCACTCGCGATCCAGCTCACAAGAAACAATACAATCAACTAAAAAGAAAAACGGAAAAAACTAAAAAACTTGCGATCCAAAAAGGTTGGAATGATAAACTGACAACTCTACAACCTAATGATAATTCACTCTGGAACACAGCAAAAAACATGAGGAAAAAACACACAAAGATTTCAGCCCTCAACGGCCAAGCCGGCAAAGCATATTCAAACACTGATAAAGCGGAAACCTTAGCACAAAGCTTGGAGCAACAATTCACTTTAAACGATATGCACAACATAAACACAGAAACCATAGTACACAACACCATTCAAAAGTTCTTCACAACTGAAATTTTAGCAGAACTCGACCCCAGAAACATAATCGATTTCTACAAAACCATCAAAAAACTGAACCCAAACAAATCGCCAGGTATTGATGGAATTTCTAATAAAATCATTAAAAATCTACCACTAATAACCCTACTAAAATTCCATCACATCCTCTCACTCATATTCATATTTAAATTCTTTCCTGCAGCTTGGAAAACAGCGGTTGTGATTCCTATTCTCAAACCCGGCAAAGATCCTATTATTCCCTCCAATTACAGATCCATTTCTCAATTACCCGACTTCAGTAAAATCGCTGAACGTTTTATTCAGAAATAATTGAATAAGCACTTAAATGATAATAATATTTTAAACCCTTATCAATTTGGGTTCAGACCCAAACTCTCTACCACCCACCGGCTCCTCAAAGCATTCGAATTTATTTCATCAAGGTTTAAGAAAAGAGAACACACAGGTGCTGTTTTCCTCAACATTGAAAAAGCTTTCGATAGAGTGTGGCTAGAAGGACTTGTATACAAATAAATCTGTTACAAGACTCCCCCTCCTCTCATTCAAATCATAACATCATTCTTGTTCAACAGGAAATTCACGGTCAGAGTCAATGCCTCACTCTCCAAACTTCGCTCCATTCAGGCAGGTGTGCCACAAGGGGCAAAGCTGTCCCCCACACTTTACTCCATTAACATCAACGATATTCCGCAACATATTAATACTAAACTCTGTATTTTCTTAGATGATACAGCATTGCTGGCAAAAAACAGAAATACCAGATACATGGCTCATGCACTAAACAAGCATATACAAAGCCTTGAACTCTGGTTTGACGAGTGGAAAATAGCCATAAACGCATCGAAAACCGAAGCTGTTTTCCTCACGAAGAAAAATAAAAAATCAAAATTCAACATTAAAATTAATAACACAATATTCCCCTGGTCTCAGGAAGCAAAATATATTGGCTTATTATGGATAAAAGTTTAACCTGGAAAGCAGACATTAATTTTATTGAATCCAAATTCCGAGATAATTCGCTTAAGATTATGCCCTAATAGCTCGGAATTCAGAAATGTGTAGGGAAAATAAAGTCCTTATTTATACTGCTATTCTCAGACCTGTTTTACCATATTCAAGCCCTGTTTGGGCATATGCTGCAAGAAGCAACCTTAATATCATTGACAGGTCCCAAAACATTGTTCTCAGACAAATCACAAAAGCAAGATGGTTCATGAGGAACGACGATATCCGACACGCTCTAAATCTTCCATCATTAAGAGATTTTATTAAAAAAATCGCCACTAAATTCTTCAATGACCTGGAAATTATTGATAACCAAGTTATAGAAGAAATAGAAAATTACACAGAAAACTCTAACACCTGGAGACACAGATTTATTTTAATTTAGTTTTAACTTTAATTCTTTGTCTAACTTGCATTATTACTCCATTTTTGTTCGTCCCAAACCATATCAAAAATAATATTTTTCTTCAAAAATTTCTATGAGCTTTCTCGCAATTTAATTGGTTAATTCTTCAATACTTCCAACCCCATTCTCCACGCACCCTCTCTAGAGGAATCTTGAGAGAACTCACCTCGCCTTAAGCCCCACCTACAACGTACAGAGAAACTCCTATCTGACACGCCCGCCTTCATTCAAGCAACCTCATTGGCCGAGATGCCATCATACCCATTACTACTTAAAGCTCTTCCCGGAAAATTTTCCGCACTTCAGAACAAACGACATAACTCTGGATTTTAAGTTTTGCCGATCGGCGATGGCACTCTTCGGGCACCGGGGCCCCTAACCATATTCCTTGTGTCCTTTTACTAGAATCCGTGAATGTTAATTTAGGATTTTCCGACCTGTAAAAGCGTGTCACCCCTGAGAACAATCTTTCTGTAAGCAACCTCACCGGTCATTTTTAGGGATAGTTTCGGAAGGTCAGGGCTCTCCGCCGTTGGAGAACTTGAAACTATCATTGCTCGGTCAGAGTGCTTCCTCCCCAAATTTAAAGAATGCTCTGATCTTGGATCTTGGCCTGGGAAATGAGATTAATGACCCATCTGCCATATGTACAGAATTTAGAAAATGCAAAAACAGCAACTCGACTGCAAAAAAAAGAAAAAAAAGAGGAAGAGAGATGAGAGAATCCTGGTCATACAAAGCCTAATGAATGAAGATCCTAATGATCCTGGAATAAAAGAAATCGCCAACTAAGACAAGAAATAACAACTAGAACACCTAAACGAACGAGTGAATTCTTTTGGAAATTGCCCTCCTATAGATTGCACGCACCAATCCTCTCCCCCCCACCATAATCTAATAATAATAATACTAAAAGAGTTAGAAGAACAACTGAAAAAGCAAATGAATTAAAGGTTAAACAATCAAGCAATAAAGCGCTTAAAATAGGTGATGAAACTAAAACCAAAGGCCTTACTAATAAAGAAGAATTTAAATTCCGACCCAAGAGATTGATTTCATAACTAGCTACAATAATGACGAATCAGAATCAAGTGAAAACTTATGAAGATGAGGCAAATGAGCGCAGAGACCGCCCCCCCCGATCAAGTTAAATAGAACTAAAAATTTCTAGATGAACCCATTGATGAAAGAAAAAAGTTCATGAAAGAAAAACAACCTCCCAGTGGAGAATAAATGAGGTGCACCCTATATCAAACGATATGTAAACAATGACAATGAACGAAAAATGTACATATTTCTTAGAACCAACAACTTTATAATTACTCCAAGAGCTAGTATTAAAGAAGTGATTTGATACGCCCCTAACAACATGCGAAAGCTAACCGTCAAGGAAAAGCTTTTGAAAACGACTGTAACTTCAAAATTGATAAAATAACTACAACTAAAACTATCTATTGATAAAATAACTTTAGTTGTTTATAAAAATAAATTCCATTAAAAATATAGTTTTCTCTAATATTAAAATTACATAATTATATCCAATTATTTTTTGTAAGGATTTCTCCATTTAAATAATCGTCATAAATTAAGGCTCAGATATCTAATAGCTTTTCATGAGGTAAACTAGTGTACCAATTTTCAAAATCATAACTATTAAGATTATTAATATTGCTATCTATAAGAAATGCGAAAATTTCTTTATTACTATTTATTATGATATTATCATCATTTTTAATTTTATTTAGAATTACGTTCAAATATTTTCAGAAATGTATTCCCATAAATTATGTACCGTATTTTTGTAACTTCCGGTGCTACAAGTAACGAAACCTTGTCTTAATTTCACCTAAAATTCTTACCTTCCATTATCTATAAAATGCTATTAGCCTTCAGAAGGTTTCGGAGAATGGAGGGTAAGAATTTTAGAGGAAAGTAAGGCATGGATTAATACTGGTAATGGCAAAAGTATACTCCGTCCCGGCCGAAGCCTTTCGGATACAACGATGTTCTGACATACTGCTAATGTCAGAACTAAAGAACGAGGAATTTATATTAATAAATCTTTTAAAAAAAGAAATACAAAAATTAAAACAGAGGTCTATTGTTACAGCAATAGATAAATCGGCTAATGGTTTATGTTTAGTTTGTAAATATTTTTATAAAGAACTCTTAATTTAAGAATATATCTAACTCAATTTACATTTAAAAAAAACCGGAAAAAGGAATTAGATAAGAGGATGCTAGCTTTCGCTAAAAAATCTAAGATAAAAACTTGCTTTTTAAACTATCTTTATTTATTTCCCACAGTAAAATTTCATTAAAAATCCAATTAAGTTCAGATTTGTTATTTGTAGCACCAGAAATTACAACCAAAAGTTACATCGGAAGTAACTTTAATATTAGAGAAAACTACATTTTTAATGGAATTAATTTTTATAAACAATTAAAGGGAACTCCAATGGGTTCAGCTTTTTCAAATGATATGGCTAATATTTTTCTACATTATTACGAGAAAAAAAATAATTAAAGACAATTTAAAAAATGGTTATAAATATATAGATGACATATTTATTAAACTTGAATAGTTCTAATGTAGTCATTAATTGTTACCCAAAAGATCTAATTTTAAATGAAATAAACAATAATCAACTAATGCAAACTATTTGGATTTAAATATAGAAATTTCAAATGTAAAATCTTCAATAAGTATTTATGACAAAAGGGTTGATTTTAAGTTTAAAATAATTAAACTTATCAATTACCATTGTGATTTAAACTCTAAAATTTTCAAAAAACTTATATTTTCGAAGCTTAATAGGATTAAAAAAATTTGTAATAATAAAAATTCATACATAGTAGCAACAAACAATCTTATTAAAAGCTTAACCACTAACGATTTTCAAAAAAAAAAAAAAAAACTATTGCAACATACAAAATTTAAAAAGAAAAAGTTTAACTAATTTTCGAAACAAAAACAAACCTTCCAGTTTATCCACTTTGAACCTTAATCTTAATAGATGGCGCTTCAAATGCTTATTATGACGATATATTCTGACCAAGCATATGGCTTTAAACGCTTCGAAATTACCGCTGGTTTGAAGAGGTGAAAATTAAAGTATTAAGTGACGATCTTCAAACTTTTCGGAGTTCTTAATTTGGTATGTGTATGGATCTCTTTTTCTAATTACTGTGTTTTGTTTTTGTATGTGGTTTTGAGCATGTTTCTCTAATTCTATTTAAATTTAAAAAAGGAAACCTTTTAAAAGTTTTTTTGTATACTTTTAATGCTGGTATATTTTAATGATTTAGTTTTAGGTTTTACGGTCTTTTGTTTGATTTAAACAATTTATGTAATCTATTTAGACACGAATTTTCTCTTGTATTTCTGTGATACTAATTTATCTCAAAGCCTTAATTTTCTGGGATTTTCGGGTCACGAGGGGTCAATTTTTTGATGAAGTTGACAGACACCTCGCATAGAATCCCTGGTTTGAACCCTTGCCTGAGGGTGACCCATGAAAAAGTCTTCAGGTCGGATTCATTGTATTATTTTTTCCTTTTTATCTTGATTTTTACTTTAAATTGAATTCTTATTGCTTATTTAATTCAATTTATTTGTGTTTTAGTAGTAGCAACATTAATACGTCTATTAACGTCTATTTAGCGGCCACGGTATAATGAGCCTTTGTAGGCATCTAAAAACCGCAGATAATGCTATAGATAAACTTTCAATTTTTCTAAAGACCATGCCAATATTCAGCAACGATCGATAGGCTTACTTTTCAAGCAACCTAGGCTGACCTTAATTTTCTGGAATGCCAACAGGTTGAAAAATAAAATGTTTGTCCTGCGATAAAATCTGATCGTTCCAATTTTCTGAATTTTGCTCTTAGGCTTCTATTAATTAAAGATTAAACCCAATGTGGAAATATGCATTAAGAAAATCTTTAGTAAGTAATTTCGTATAAACCTGAGGTGCAAACGTAAATTGAAATAAGGAAAAACCAATTAATAAGTTTTAAATTTAAAAAAATAATCTTCTTGTGAATTAAGGAAATTTTTCAATTTTTAATATTTTTGAAACGAAGTAAAGAGATTTCTGATTGAAAGAGTAATTTGAAATAAAATCTGAGACTAACAAACTAAGCAACAATTGTATGCTATTCTAAAAAATTTCGGATCAATTAACTAAGTTAATCCCACAAAAGATAAGGAACGTAACAAAAAAGGTAAATAATAAGGCTAATTATTTTACTTATTTCGCCAATGTTTCGTTAATTTATTTCCATTAATAGTTAACATTTTCTTTAATGGAAATTTTTTTTTCGAATTTTATGAAATTTATAAGCTTTGCGTCGATGGTTCTTTTAAATACTTTTTAAACTCCTTTTTAAAAGCATTTTTTAATAATCTTACAAAATTATTAAATCTCAGTTCTTAACACTTTGCTGACCGGTGACGAGTTAAATCGTCCTTTCATGTCCAAACGTTGTTGACCGGTGACGAGTTAACTCATCATTGCACTTGCATTATCTGTTTCAATTTATAATTGGAGTTTTTTTAGAACTTTTTACTTTCATATTCAATTACAAAAAAGTAGCCGGTGACATGACATAGTTTCTGTGTAAAATTGCCGGTCACCAAACTGTTAAGAAAGGCGAAGTATCGGGTCGTGTTTAAATTGCTCAATTGATTCTATTTCTGTTTGATATTCTTTCAAGAGAAATTTTTCATGAATCCCTAATTTGTAATAGTAAAGGAAGGAGGACTTTTTAAATATGTAAATTAAATTCCATTGATAAGAGTGGATTAGAAACACAACTGTTAATTTCTGAAATTATTTTGCACTTTTTAATATTTGTAAAGCATAACTTTAACTATAAAACTTAAATAAACCTTTATGCTTTATTTCTTTTCTCATAAGAGTAACAATGAAAGCCTTTTAATGTGATCGCGGCTAATATTAATATTCACTTATCACACTCTTCTTAATGGCGCTTCAAATGCTTATCACACTCTTATTATATTATCACCGTCTTCTGGCCCCAAAATGTTGTATTAAAATGTAAGCAAAAATTTCTTTTTAGAGTGATCAGAACATAACTTAATATTATCAGTTTTGAAGTAAAGAGTAGAACGATCTGTCATTAATAACAAGCGATTGACGTTCATGGAATACTTTGCCCTCCTTTTAAGAAAACATCATTTGGCTGAGTGATTTTCCCCTTGACATAGGGATCCCCCTTTTCTTTTGTTTGGGCAAAAGCGATTTAAAAATCAAGAAATGCTGATTAAATGGACATACAGCGAATATATAATTGATTTTTCCTGCGACTGAATTATGAAAGAAAAATGGATTGAAAAAAAAACTTTTTTGAGTGACAAAATGAAAATAAAATAGATATAAAAGTAATTCAAAATAGATATAAAAGTAATTCAAAATGACTTAGCAGTGCAGCTAAAATTTTCAAATCCTCTTTTCAAAATTTCAAAAAAATAATGACTGTTTTTGTGAACAAGACCAATCATTAAACGTTAATGATTCCGACGAGGACAAATATAATGAAGAAAGCCCTTTTATAAAAATCAAAATGAATCTAGCATTTGATATTTTGAACATCTGTAAATAGGTTTTAAAGATCAATACAAGTACGGATATGAATAATTAATTGACTAATTAGCATACAAATAAACTCTTATTATTCATTTTTATTGATGTTCCTTATAAATAATATTAAGGTATCATTGCACAATGGAACCTTATGCCAAAGGGGAGCAAAAGAACCGCTTCACAACTAATAGATTAACGGATCGTAACACGCACAGGGAAGAGACGAATGGGAGCCGTCGCTCGCTTTGATTACTACTTGGCGATAACCCTCGGAGACCATCAACAGCAAAAGTAAGTATTCCCAAATGATTTTACAGCAAATAAGGCGAAACAGTTTCGGATTTTATGGATATATTAGTGCATTGCTGTGTTGGGAAGGATCGCTATATTGTGATTATTGGCGGTTTTTGACAACACGAGGTCACAGGCGATAACTTAATTTGAGGTTCCCTTCTAAGTAAATTCTGTTTATACCATGAATGTAATATGAATTAAACTTATTTCAGTTTTTAATCTTAACTTTGCAGATGCTTTTTAACAATTTCTACATTCTATTTGTATATCAAATAAATAGAGAAAAAAAATTACATTTTTTTTACAAAAAAATACGTGAACATAAAAGAATAAAATGGTAGTTCTATTAAGTAACTATTAGAATAAAATAATATTTTTTTACATTCCTTCCAAATTTGAACTCATATAAACAATGTGAACATCCTTTGACCGAAAAATTAAGTGATATTTTTTATTGACAATGTAGATTATATATATATATATATATATATATATATATATAATCTTCTCTTTTAAGATTTTTTTAAATGAACTTAATGAAATTTTAAAAGAGTTTATATAAGTATTATCTAATTGAAACTCTTAAAATCAGATCATTAAAAGCATTCTCACATTTTCTTCTAAAAAAATCATGTTCTTAAAAAGATGTGAAATATATTGCATGAAAAATAAGATAAAATGATATAACGAAATAAAAATATATCACAAAAGGTATCTAAATTCGGTTTATTCACACATTTTTTTGATACAGAAAGTAAAGTTAGATTTATATTTTTGAACGGGGATGATGAAAATTATAATGCTAAATAGCCACGAGAAATTATATTTTTCTAAGGAGGACAAAAATAGATATTAATTACTATTAAAACGATAAATTGTACTAAAAGAACCAGATGCCAAACATGATGGAAATAAAGTTTCTACAAATACAGAAAAAGTGTGAAAGCCATGAAAAATTTAAAATATCTCTTTCCTTGCTTTTAATTTGGAGAATTTGCATGGTAAGCGTTTCTTAACCTAGTTCCCGTATTATCTCATTTCCAAAGAATAGTGAAAGCACACTTAACTGCGGATGACGCATTGTGTTGGCATATTTCTTGACCCTTTTTAAAACAGAAAATGATCTGCCGCTTGCATTGCAAATTGGTTTGGTGAGGGAAATCCTAAAGGTTGTTTTCACGTTGGGAAATGATTGTAGGTCAACAATCAGTTGATGCATATAAGTTGGATTTGAATTTTTTCCCCGTTTTTTTTCTTACTTTATAAAGTGTTGTACTTCATCTTTGAGTTTATGTGATTCAATATCATCACCCTATTTTGTGCTTAAATTTGTTACGTAAAGTCAAAAATTCTGTCTTCTCAGCTGTCGCCATAAAAGATTTGAAAATCATTTAAAATATGTACTGCTCTTTTGAAATTTTTCTGAAATCGCAATTCTGAGAGGGTAATCGCGTATTTCCTTATGAGCAACATCAATTATGAATTATTAAGCAAACTTCTTCTTTCTTTTCAACAAAGTGGCACTTTCTCTTCCTTTTTCTGCTTTTTTTTATATTTCCCGCATCTAAATAGTATTTTTGGAAAATAAGAAAAAGAGGAAGTAAAACATTCCATAATCTAGTTTATGAAAAAAAAAAAACTAACGAATATTTTTTAAGCCCATCATTGTAAAGGTTAAATCAGTTACTTAATTTGTTAATTCTTCGACTTTAATAAATATTAGCATTCCTACAACTAAGTTCACTTTAATAAAAACTATCATTCAGCAATGAGCAATTCTTGTTCTAAAAGCGTAATAAATACCACTCGCGTGAAATTTGTATCCAAATGTTTTTATTATTTTTTTTTTTGTAATATATATTTGGATGACAGCTTGCATAAATTGTATTTTTTAATTGCTTTTTTCTTCTATGTTGGAAATAATTCCTAAAAATTGTGTCTCAATTTTTATTATTGTTGTTAAGTGGGTTTTCAGAAAATTTAAACTTTGTGAATTCAATTACATGTATATTCCTTATTTATTGTGTATTTTTTTAAAAAAATAATAATTAATAAATGTTTTCTATTTAAAAATATTAAATTAACAAGAATATAGAAAGCCAGAAGCTTAAAATTATCAATTACTATATTATTTTCTTATATCAAACATATTCCGTTCTTTGACAATAAGATATTTGGACTAAGTAGCCCTCAAAGCAATAAAGGAAATAAATTTAAAGATTGTTTCATAAAAATATTAAAATATTTCATTTTTAATTAATAAAAGGCATCAAATGTTTTATCATGAGAAATGTAGGATACATCAACTAGCAAAGAATTGTTGTTACTAAGGGTATTTGCCATGGAGATGTCACCGATGGCCGTGAGCGATTTTAAGCCGAATGAGCGTCTCTCGTTTTTAAAATAGCGCCAAATAGGGCTAAGCTACTCATTCAGTATATTAGCTTGGACAGCCCCTTTTAACAGGGGCGAATATTCACACATCTCATAGATAACACACAGAAGAACAACCATGCCCTAACCGGAACTCGAACCTGGTACGACCAGATCTCGCTACCTCTGTGACAGGATACCGGTTAATTTTATTATAATATATACTTCAAAAAAATTTGGTTCTAAATTTACAACCGAAAGAATAATTTATTTTTAAATAAATTATATTTGTTTGTATTTCGCAAATTCATTTAATAGAACGTTATTGTTATCTTAAATGTAGTATAATAGTATTAGTGTATTGTATTTTGAAGTCTTTGAAGATTTTTGTCCTTTTATTAACTCTATCAAAAGGTTCAATGTAAATATTTCCAAATTAACTAAAAAAATGTTTTCTGTTTTATACAATAGGATATTCGTTTTATGATGATTCAATTTTTCTAAGATAAAATATTTCCTTTTTTAAGTACTAAAATTTGAATTTTTATCTCATCTCTTCCGTTTAATACTTCAAGTCCATGATTCCGTCAAATTGTCTGACGCTAAAGTCGTGTCATTAAAATTGTCTCAGGTAAGGTACTTTTATAGAGCTACAAAAATGTTAATATAGGGTATATTCAGCTTTTAAATTTCGCATAACTTTAAAATATAACTTTTTTATCGTCTTTTAAACTATGCAAATATGAGACCGAAAAATTCTTCTTCTTTATCTTTCAACAACGAGAGGAAACCAAATAATCAAATATTTCTTAAAACGATGAAAACAGTTAGAATTTCAAAGGAACAATTTAATCTAAGATTTTATTTTTGAATGGATTCAAGAAATCCGAAAATTCAGAAATTTCACGTTTATTAAATTATCAGCTTAAATTGCACGATTATTAAATATAAAATTTTAATAAATTTCTGAATGTTATAAATATGTTTTTGTGCAGTAATAACTTTTTAACTTTTTTTAAAAAAAACGATATAATTTAGTTTAATTCTTTATCTTATAAGCTCTAATCAAAAGTGCAAGCATTTAAATCATGAAATTTTTTTAATTATTTTTTCTTATTTAAAAATATTACAAATAGGATGTGTACTGGATAGCACATCTTATAGCAACACCCTGTAGATTATTGCAATTGGTAACTTTGATTGCAACAATACTGTCGTTAAGTGATCGATAAACTTTAAGTGATTTACTGCTGCATGTGACATTTAAATCATTTAAAATGAATATATTATTCAATACCCTTTTTAAAATATTGGTTTCCTTAAATCGTTAGTAAAATTCATCAGGTTACGCAAAGACGAATAAGTTTAATACCTCTTATTTCTATTTTTATTTATAAAACCATTGGAAAATGATCTTCCAAATAAAAAGTTTTAATTTCTCTTAAAGGTGCAATCCAGACTAATTTTTAAAAAATTAGAATAGAATTTTCTAAACAAAATTTTAAAATGGACGCTCTAGCACCAAAACTCCTAAAGACAGTATTATATATAATTTTTTATATTGTTTGTTATTTTAAAAAGTGATATTATTTTGTTGTAATATTTTTTCTAGGGATCGAATTGTAAAATAATGTCATTTTATACTTTTGAGAAAGCTTTTGATAGAGAGCTTTAAAATTTGGCGCAATAAAATTCGAATGTTGAAAAGATGCAACTAAGGTTAATTTTTTAAAATTATTGTAACATTTTAATTAATTAAAATTTGAGCAAGATTTTAATGTCTTTTCAAAATAACTTCTTAAAACATGGTTGCACAAAAACATTTTTTTCTCCAACATAAAATTTAATTTATTTTCTTCAATTTACAACTTAAAATTTACTTATTAATGTTACCAAGTTTAGTGTCTCGTGAGTTAAAACATTTTCAACTTTTAAAAATAATTTTTACGTTATTTTCAACATTGCAATGAAATTCAAATCGATATTGTTTTTCAATCAAATATTTATTCGCTTTATCTCTTTTCATAGTTTACAGTAAAAGATGAAATATCACGCTCAATATCTACACAATTTGCAAGGGTAAAAAAGATAATAACTCTTAATTTCGAGATAAATTACTCAGACAATCACATTTTTAACGGCACCATAATATTATACGACATATTTCTTTAAAGCATACATGTCAGGATATCATACATAAAAAAACACTCTCAAAATAAGCTAACTTTAATATTTATGACAATTTGAAGTTAAAAAATCTCATTGTTGATGGCACTGTTGATTAAATACAGCTAGTATTCTTGAAAAATCAGCTGGTCGTCAATGGCAACTTATAATTAACAAAAAATAACAAGAGGTAAAATTAAGAAATCTGACTGAATTCATGACTTTTTGATGAAATATATTTTTTGCATTTGTCTCGTATAAAAAACGCACGAATCATTGAATTTTTTAATCAATACTTTGTTATTTCGTTTTGGTATCAAATACTCAAAATACAATGATATTTGTGCTCAGGGGATACCCTCAGAAGCTACTGCACCCCTCTTTCCGTTGTAACGCGGATACGGCATCATAATATTTATCTAACAAGCTTAATATCTTTATTAAGAAAAATGAGCTCTATAGTTTACATTACGAGAAAAAAAGGTTAAAAGTTAACCTTGGTTTTTTAAAATCAAATTAACACTTTTTGAAAAAAAAAAACATGAAATAAATCTGAAATGAAATATTCGATGTGGAAGAGCGCAAAATAAAAACTTACTTGTTTTGGGTTCACTAAATTTGCTATTTGATTTTAAAACCTTTTTTTCTAATGACAGACATGCCTACGAGAAGCACTCACCCTCGAAAAGAAGCCAAGCGAAAAGTGAAGAACTCGTCTAAGAAATGCAGAAGAAAGTCAAAAATCTCGAGAGGATCCGTCGCCTGCAGATTTCTGAAGGGGGTCGTTTTCACCATCTGTTTGGCATCGTTCCTTTATCAGTCCACGACATTCCTAATGGCTTTCGGTAAATATCCAACCACGATCAAAACAGAGTTCACCTATCCCGAAGACTTCGAACTTCCTGCAGTTACTTTTTGCAACCCCAATCCGTAAGTAAAGACAGATGAATACTTTTTATGAATAATTTTTTTTTACATATCGTACTTATGGTATCCTAGAATGCTAATGTTTTTCATTCTTGCTGTAACGCAAAAGAACATGAAAGCAAGAATATTTGTTTTTACATTTCAATTCTATGTAAAAAGAAATTTGGTAACTATTTTCGCAAGTATTTAAAATGCATACCGTCTTTATAGAAATTAAGTTTCCGCATATTTTCGAAAAAAAAAACATTATTTTTATTACAAAAACGCATGCAAATTTTTAAAGCATTTAATTTTACTCTTCATTATTTTCTCGTATATATTCAGATAGTTTTATAGTATTGCAAAAATTGTATCCTATATATTTTGATGAATATCCTCTCTTTAAAAAAAATTTAATGAAAACTTTCTTGCGTACTGTCCAGATTTAAACGATTAAAGAGAATTTTCTTCATATGTTTATTTGTAAACAGAATGGTTATTAAATGGTATTCATTTGACGAATGTAAGTTAATATTAATTACTTTGCCATAATTTTAAATGATCGTCCAATTTTAGATAAAATCCATTTACCGACGTCTGTCTGTCCAACTTTATGCGAGTGAATACATTAATTCAAAAATACATTATAATTAGATGCATGCCTTTATCGCTATTAAGAAATTAATACAGTTAAAATTTTTATTCTTCAAATATATGTTTTTGTCGGTCATCTTATTTATAGAAATGTACTAGGGAGGATTCAAAAGAAATCTTTCCAATCAAATCAGTTACACTTTGATTCCACTTCCAATGGGAAAAGGTCGCGGTGGTTTGGTGGTATGTTCTCGGCTCGTAAGCCGTAGGGTTCAGGTTCGAGACCTGATTCCACCGAAGAAATGTCGTGTTCACTACAGCTTTTAACTGATTTAACGATTGATTAAAATCATTATTACAATGATACCTCAAACGGTGAGAAATGATGTTTTTAAAAAAGTTATAATGGACTCATAGCCTGTAATAAATCTCTGCAACAGAAAGAAGCCTTAAAGCAAGTCTCTATTATTTTGGGAATTTGTAATTTTTAGCGGTGAGTCAAAATTCAATATCCATGAGTCAAAATGGTCGATCTTTGGGCTGGGACAAAGGTGGCGAAACTTTAAGTATCAATTAGCCACTTTTTTTTCAAAAGAAATATTTAATGAAATATAGACGTGCGGTAAAAATTGTTTACTTGTGATCATTCGGAAAAATAATGAAACTAAATTCTAACAACTGTTTATTTACTACGAAAATTATTTACGAATTTACTACGAATTTTATTACTACTAGCATGGATACCAGCTGCCACACGTTAAATCTTTCGGATGTTATCGTGCGGTATTTCCTGTCAAATTCGCTCCAATTGTCGAACGAGGTCATCAACATTCCGTGGCAGATACAATCACTTTTCCATTATATCCCAGACAAACTCGATGGGAGAAAGATGTGGAGAACTGGCAGGCAAAGGAAGAATTTGACAAGCTTGCAGACAGTTCATAGCAACACGTGCCGTATGTGGTATGGCATTGTCCTACTAAAAAACCAGCCTAGGGTACTGCAAAAGAAACGATATCAAAACAGATCTTAAGATGTCGTCGACGTACCGCTGTGCTGTAACTGTACCTCTATGACAACCAAAGGTGTTCGACTATCAAAGGAAATGGCACCCCAGACTATAATGCCTTAGGGCCGGTGTGGCGTGCAATAGTGTTAGCAGGGTCCCCTCTCTGCCATCGGTTCTCCAAACACGCCGATGATCGTCAGGACACAGTTGGACGATAAAGACTATAGTCCCCAGTCGGCATCATTCCAACCTGATAGAGCCATGCACTACTGTAATCTGACTCGGCAATGTGCAGGCGTAAGTGGCAGATTGCGTAACGGTCGGCGCGAGAGTAGATTTCGCTGTCTCAACCGTCTGTGAATGGTCATGGTGGGCACTGGTGTTTGGGTTGAACTTATGATGGTTGATATAGATGAAGAAGGCACCGTGACATCTGATCGAACTATCAGTCCACAATAACTGTTGTGGCCCTAGGTCGACAGCTACCATCCTGATGCTGAACATTGCCATTTTCGACCCATCCTTATCGGCATCTTCGAATCGTCGTATAGCTTCGACTCAAATGACGAGCGATTCTCCGATTTGTCTAACCGGTCTCTTTCAACCCATTGGTACGACCTCAGTCAAACTCTTATAGTTGCTCGTAATGAGCACGAACCCTGAGGTGAGGGATTTTTTTAATTTGTTGAAAGGTTATATGAATCGCAATCAAACCGAAAGTTTTAACAACCGTTGAAGAACTGCTCCTTATATGCATCTGCTACATTTTCAGTTCCGATGCGCAGGACATCAAACTATTCATTCATTGAACACCAAAATTCAATCATTTACATATCAAACTTTCGCTTATAAAATCAGGTGATTTCAGGATGCTGACTATTTTTGTGACTAACGCCATTACAATAAAAAGAGGTGTTAAAACACACTTAGAACACAAGGCTTGTTGGTGAACAAGGCAGTGGAACTCAAGAATTGAATGCTAAGTCTGTTTAAAATAAACTAATAAAATCTTTTTTATTTTGCACACCATATTTCAAGCACCATCAGTTATTGAAAAAATTGTTTTAAAACCAAAACCTACAAAATATTGTGTCCTGAACCGTCAATGGCACGTGCCAATGCTTCTCCATCCCTGAACTGAGTTAAGCCAAAGCAGCATATGTAAATTAAGAATTATGTGGAACTGGGAATCACAGAGATGGCAGAAATGGTAAAGGGATGTATAAGTGCTGCTGGTTTCGAAAGTTTCGGTTTTATAGAAGTAATTATGGATGAGTACATGTATCTTGACATTTTAGTACAAAACATTTCAACAAATGCAGAAAATTTTTCCCTTGGAGCTAACTTTACTTTTCAACAATGCAATGATCCTAGGCACACTTCCGCAATTTATTAGGAGTAATGTATCTATCACGTTAAACAATAGTTTCATATCCCTCCCCAGTCTACCAATTTAATCCCTATAGAACATTTACGGGAAGAATTCAGTCGTGAACTAAAAAAGTAGGACGCAATCAACAATGTTGAAGTGAAGAGCGCCATTCAAGATATTTGGAGCACTATTTCACCGGTCGGAGCACTATTTCACATTTTTGGTTAGTTATGCCACAGCGTATGGGAAAAGTGATAAAGTCCAAAGAAAGACATAACGGTCTGTTTAAATACAAGTTAATTAGCATGAAAAAGATATTCCAAGTACCACTGGAATAGCTTACGGAAACTTTTTAGTTAATTATTAGGGACATTTTTTATTCTTCCAATTTACTTATGTAAGTTTCTGCATAGTTTCCCTTTATAATATTCATGAATAATAGTGTTACAAACCTGTAATTTTGCTTTCCAGCACAAACAGTGACATTGTAAGAAAGTCATTTTACGATCAGCACTGATGCTTGCTGAATGGGTACCGCGCTAATGATGTTAAGGCTTGGTGATCATTTGGCGATTTGCGAATTTGGCGATGGAAGCGGTGGGAGTAGAAGAGAAGTAACGAGTCTTCGAGACGATAACATAGCAACTATGGATTCCTGTTGATTGCCGTGGAAGGAGAGACGAATAGAGTGTGGGGTAGCCAGTATGTGGTAGTGAGGAGACACTGATAAATTCAGCCGCCTGGAGACTGTAGAGCGAAGCTCAGAGGAACCCCTCTCTTGCTGGATTCTGTCTGTGCTTTGAGAGCTGTAGTTGATTACTACTTATATGCTACTGTATGCTGTAGTGTGAAGCTTTGTGCTGTTCTATATTTGTCTCGGCTGTACATATTTGTCGTCTTTCTGTTGGTGTCTTTGTGCAAATAAACGTCAATGATTTCTTCTGCGGCCAGCTGATTGCGCCTTCACAACATACGCCCTTCATATTAAAGCGAACCCGCAGGTGAGAATTTTTCATAACAATAGATAAAATTGTGTTAAACTAATTTTCAAATTTTAATTTTTATAACAAAATATTTCGTTTCAAAAATTAAACTTTCATTAACAATCAGAGCTTCATACGGAACACCTTTTTACCTACTTTATATAATAAGTTGAATATAATACCAATTTTGAAAGTATGCAATATTAGTAACCTTTTGTAGACATGTCACCTTCATTCACTTCCTAATTATTATGTAGCTGTAATGGTAGGTCATCTGTCAGTGCAGTTGTATAGAGAGACAGGTGCTCTTTTAACAGTATCAGAAGCGAGTGTCCTCTCTCTAAATTCCTGTTGAATTCCTGTTTCAATAGTTTCATCACACTTAGGGAGAAGAGTGTGTCTGGCAAATTACCTCTCCTCATTTCAATTTCGAATTCCCTTTCTTTGATGAGATTGAGAGAATTAAGAAGCCACGCCATTAAAAACAGCTCAAAATCACAAATTAGCACCAGTTTAATGTAGTACTGATGGGGAGAGTTCTTCTGTAACACAGACTGAATAGTAAAGAACGAGAACTTTGTGACATGCACTCATTCTTTATTTTCAGCATCAAAAGAAGCAAGTTTTGCTCCGAATACCCCGATCTGTGCCAAACTCCGGAGAACGTCACGGAAGTTTGTAGGATCAACCCTTCCCTGTGCGAGGCTGATCCATCGAATATCGTGGTTTGTATTTTTTTTCTCTCAATACTTCTTTTTGGCCAACTGTTTAAAGTGTAGGAGCATTTAAAATGAACTTTGAACAGCTGTTTTATAAATGACTCTTTCAATGTTGTATCTAAGTTTCTAATTAATATATAGCGCTGCTATATATTAATACAAATACTAAATTAATTACAAATTTTAACAGCATATAATACATACACCAATATGATAAGCACCACATTTGAAAGTTTAGATTATGTAATTTTATTCAATTTCGACCGCCATTATTATCGATTAAAGAAATTTCCTGTATTTCAAGAGGTCGTATTAATTAATTTTTTTCGCAATATGGATGATCTAGGATAATACATTTTTACACTGTTTAACATTCACTTTTATCTCTAAAATCTGTAGCATGCCATTGATAAAATCGAGAACCAGTAAGGATGGTCAGTATTCTTGCATGATAAAAATCAGAGAGTTGAGTCGAGCCAGTGCTGATTTGGTTCTATGCGACTGTGTAGAATTCTTGTAGGAATAACCATTTCTTTCCGGGATATAGTTTTTATATAAACTTTAGTAGTATCAACAAATGTTTGTCAATAAGCACTGTTTGTAACATCCCGATCTTATTTTTTACATTTTTATAAATGAATAAATTCCGATGGATAAACATTCGATATATTTCCAAAGATTTTTCAAACAGAATGTTTCTGTTTTAAATTTCTTTTAACCATCATTAAAATGGTTCTAATTATAGTTTTAATGCTTAAAAATTCGTCTTTAGTAATTGTATGTTGCTAAATCAGAAATACTAAATATCATTACTTAAATAATGTAAAAAAAACACGTCTAAATAAATCTTTTACCATCTGAATGTAGTTCTTAATTTCGGCAAAAATTAGAACCCCTATGTAATTGGCAAAAGACTGGAATTTTTACTGTTATTATTATCTTTAGTATCTTCATTTACTGTTCGGAATCAATTTTGACTTCAGCTTAAAATTTTCTTTGGAAATGACTTTGTGCACAAAATTACCTGTTAGAAGGATTGAAATATCTCCAAAGCCATCTGCCTTTGATGATCAGTTTGTTTTTCCAAATTATTGACTTTTGAGGTTGTTAAACTAATAATATGGAAAGCATTAAAAATTGGACTTGTGATTTGGTAAGACTGAAAAACAAGTATTTGAATGAATTAATCAGTTTTTCTTCGACAGTTCAAAAATTCAAACTACAGAAGCTGCATTTATTATTTAATGTTCACTTACAGATTCCCAAATTTGGGTTGCAGACTAACGACTCCCGATGGGAAGTTATGGCTGCCATTAACGAGATCTATCTCAAAGGCAATATCACGAAAGAGTTTTTGGAAGAGTGGGCTTGGAGCATCAAAACGGGCAGGTAAATTTACACATTCTGTGATTTAAATCTTCGAAAGTTTACTTGAATTGAAAGTTTGGTATTGTCTTCTTTTCTTATATCTACTTTTTTAATTTAATATAAAGCCAACGCTTGTGAAAAGTTTCGCACATTTAGCTTTACAGCTCTGATTTCTAAAAGTACTTTCTTTATTGGATTGCTGAAATCAAATATTTGAGTAAGTGCAGATATACAAGGCGATCGGTAAATTCATTTTCAGTTCTTTACACTCAAAATGGTGTCCATATAGATAGGGCAGCGTATCTGTATTCAGAAGACTATTTTGATTTTATAGAGATGGATTTCAACGTCCAGAACAGCCAAATAAAGCAGTATCTAACATAATTGAAAAAATAAAGGATATCGCTGCAAAAGTGCAGTTGTTAAAATGTTAGTGTTTTTATCGTGTTAGACCCTATTAAGAATACAGAAAACAGTTTTACTCGTAAAAATAGCAGAGATATTTGCGACTGAAATAACGAACTTTCCGTAACTTGAAAAACTGTTTGATACTAACGAGGAATTAATTCGCTCTAAAATATCTAGTATTAACAAATAAATGTTCTGAATTAAGCAACAGTTAAATAAAATTTAATCTACAAAAAAAGACAAATTTAATAAAAAGCTGTTAAAAACGCTCGCTAGGGAAGGGTCTGAGGATACAGTTTTCCTTCTTAGAACAAATCCTTTTTCAAGTCATCGCAAGCTGATAATTTCGATTGAAAATGTCTTGATCTGTTTTATAAATAACCCTATATAGCTTTTTCTTTTTTCAGTTCCTACTATTAGTTCACACTCTACCTATCTTCAAATTATCAATCGTAAATAAAATACTTTTTATTCATCCACTCAATTTTAAACACATTTTTTAAACTTTTAGTAGAGGACACTCGATGCTAAAACAGTTTTTTTTTCAAATATTCATTCATTAATTAAATTTAATGAATTTTTAATACTTTAAATAGAGTTTTAGCAGTTTGCAATGAAAATGGAAATCAATTATCCAAAAGTCATAGTATGTTTGGTGGGAATGAAATCCTATTATTTAAGAAAGTGAGTGAATATCCTTGAAGGAGACAAAATGAAACAGGGGAAAATGAATAATTTAAGAGTAAAATACTGGACAGAGGTGCATTTGGCCACATGTATGGGTAAACAAGGAAATTTTAGATTTTTCCTGCTTTCCAAATATTTCCAGTTCTTGCTAAAAAGTATTTCGACTTGAAATAATCTTATTACATCGAATGCTACATTTCATACGCCCTTAAAAACAAGAACTTTCTGGGTCGAAAGTATGGTAAAATTATGTGTGTAAAAAAACACGCTTAAGCGTCGCAATTTGATGTCTTTTATTTGTCTACATGGCTGAATTTATATCAAATTCTTCTATTTTATTCAAATTGGAAATAAATGCTGATATTTCTGATGACTGAAACAGATAATATGGGTGTCTGTGGATCTAGATGATATTGTGGGGAGGTGCACTAGCTGTGGGTTGGTGATATTATCGACTTCTAAACAAGTAAGTAGTCTACAAGTCTACATCATAATCTAAACTAAAAATATACGAGTAAATTAAGCGAACTTTAGTTTTTAGATGCCCCCAAAAAATTTCCGTTGTAAGTTATAATTGCTCTCGAGGAAGCATACGACGAAGCAGATTTGTGCATAAGAATTGTAATGTACCATCATAAAAAATGAATAGGTTAGATTAAATAAATGAATTATTATTTTTTCATTCAGATAGTTTGTATGTGTGAGTATAATTGCTAATGTGTAAGGACAATGATGACGATATAGTTTCTCAAGATTTCAATACAATCTATAATTTTATTTTAGTTAATTTCACTTATTTAGGATTTCGAGACGTTTGAAACATGTCTGGATTCAACTTTGAATCTTTTTACCGATCTGAAATATGTACAAAGCTTCATAATTCCATGTTTTAAAAGCAAAAGTGGCTCATTCTATGAATGATATTTGACTAACTGTAATTATTAGTTTCAGGAGACTGTATAAAAACGTTGAATATTAATATTATCATAACAGCATTTATTGATACGAAAAGGATAAAGTATATTCTTTAATGTCAATCGGAGCCTTTTTGCAAATTTTTTTAATTGAACATTTAGAAATCCCCCTATATCACTATCACACGGGGCTTATAGAGGTAGACAACACGTTACAGAAAGGCATCACATGCAGAACAACTACTCACGCATCTCATTCCCTTGCACAGCCATTTTTCACAGTGTAGGGGCACATTTAAGCGTACCACAGATAGAATAGATAAAGAACAACCATGCCCGAACCGGGACACGAACCCAGGACCAACTACTCTTGAGAAAGGACGTCGGCTTTTGCAATTTTATGTGCATATTTGCTCCCTGAAGAAGAAGAAATCGGCTATTTAACCATAATTCAAGAAGATACATTACATATATTTGTTTAAAATAAGATGGCCCTTACGTTTCGTTCACGTTTACCTTAAAAAATATGGCTTATATTAAATTTTGTATAACGTTTGAAAATAATATAAATTTGGAAATTATAATTATAAATTGATAAACTAAAGGTCATCCAGCAGATGACGTTTAGGTTTCCAATTTATGCGATTTTGAGACAGCGCCACGTAAAGTGAGAGGACATTCTTTACCATAAATGTGGATTTCTGAAATGCTCAAAATATCTTCTAAGATTAATACAAGCTTGAACTCGATTTCAAAGAATAATAAGAGACTAGCAATCTTTAAATTACAATCAAATTTGCTGTAGAATCATTTATTTTCTGTAATCGAGGTCGCAATAACTTGGGCGCTAAGTCTCAATTAATGAACCGAAGGCTTCCAGCTGGATTCTCAATTTCTAAGAAAAACCATTTTGCAAACGAAACTAGTTCACCATCATTTTCGCTAAAGCAAATACTCTACAACAGGAGAAATAAGGGCCAGTTCAAGAATCACGGTTTGAAATTATAAAACCTGTATCAAAATAGTCCTGTGTTCTTTTAAAAAGGCCTACAAATATAAACATGGCTTTTCAATTGCACGTAAAACAATGCAGAAGATGAATCGCAAAGCCGTAAAAGGATGGTAATAGGTAAAGAAATTCCATTTTCTTTTTGGTAGTGCATACATTTATTTTAATTTTAATATTTGAGGCAATTTCGTAGAATAATGTACATTTATTATGAGATGGTTCCCGGCATTTCAAAATATTTGTCAAGCATGTTTGGGGTTATTTATTTCAATTTTCGAGTTCGTAAATCACTCATGGATTCACTCACAATTTAGATTTCTTATAAAAATGTCACATATTTTTTTTAAATTCTTATTTTTCGAATTTTTATTCTTTTTTATAGGGAAATGATACCTGTACTCTCCCCGGAAGGAAGCGTGTTTATCCCATGTTACTCGGAAAATCTGCTTATTAACAGTACAAAGGAAACAGAAAAAATTCGTTTTAGTAAGTATTTGAGTTTTTTGGGGAAGGAAAAAAATGTCTTCATGTATCAGGACTTTTCTGAAATTTCTGACAATTGGTCTTATAATAAGACTTTACAATGGGACTGGATAATGTGGTTTTGAAAAATGGATCTTCAGTTGTGGCAAATATTTCGGATATAATAACAAATTCGGACTTGTGTTTTTCATGCAGATACGTCAATCTTTCATTCCTAATTTGAATGATCGTGCAATGCCTTAATGCATGCTTCTATTTCTGATTTTATTCCCATGACTATAAATTAAGGATAATTCAGAGTCATGCGGAAACCGAACTCTAAAATACAAATATCGTCCGTAAAATAACTACACACATCTTCAAAAATCATATGAAAATTGCAGGAAGCCACCAGATGACAAAGATAGTACGTCAAACGGATGAGAGTGAAAAAGATTGATGTATAAGGAATGCAGGCAAAGAAGTAAAATGGTTTGTAAGCGCTTTATAAGACTTCCAGTGCTATAACCACATAGTTATGACACAAAGCACGCATTTGGATGATTTTTTCACTTGATAGGTTTGTCGGCCGTCTGGAATGCAGCCGTAGCCTTTTGAAAGAATCCGAGGAACTTGGAATTGCCCAAAGTTCATGACAACCATTCCAAGATGTTGGTAAGAGTAAATGTTACTGCACAAACTGTTTCCGAGTTATAATGCCGAACGGGGACTGGTATTTAGCAGTTACTGCCAATGGAAACCGGAGAAGGACAGCATAAGATCTGTCTCATCAGCTCTCTTCAATCATTAGTACAGCGGTACAGGCAGAGCCTGACAAAAGCAGGGGCATGCAAGACAGTTGCCCCCCCATCAAAAGCTACCCCCAAATAAAATATAAGGTTTATTTTACGCTTCCTTCTTTAGTGAACTAAAATAGAAAAGCAGAGGAGGCCGCCAAACAAGTTTTTTCTCCGGACGCAAATAAGGCTAAGTCGGGTCCTACTAGTATGTACATACGCTTAGGGCAGATTGGTGTATATTTTCGTAGGCTTGCCAGATGTGTTCCACTTACTGCAACTCACAGTCGCCTACAGTTACACTGAACAGTGTGCATTGTGAACACCACAACATTTGGGTAGTGTGATGCTTTCTGACGAGTCAAGATTTAGCTTGTGGTCTGATTATCGCCGGACTTTCACATGGATAGAGCCAGACAGCCGCTACAACCAAGAGAATGTCATTGATAGACACCGTTACGTTGGTGCAGGATTGCTCGCCGCATCTATCGTATCTCGCCGAATGACAGACCAAATCTATCGGGACATATTCTGTAAACACATGTACGTTTGTTTCGGGACTCCATTTGCTCATTATTCATGCTTATGGATGACCACGCCCATCCTCGCCATGCGAATATCATAAACAAAAGCCTTCTATAGAAGGATATCACCCGTATGAACTGGATGATGTAATATTCCCCAAGATCAAATCGGTGATTTGATACTCAGCATGCCTGGGCGTTGTACGGATTGTATTGCAACGTCTGGGAGACATACTATGCATTAACCATCATACCAAGCATGCAATATTGGCTTTTGTAAATAGGTTTTATTTTCTCTTCGTAATTTTTTCCAAGGAGCAAAAAATCGCAATTTTTATAAATGATATCAAACATATTACATCTTTTTTCTCTTTGCCTTTTGTTTAATCAATAGGCTTTACATGTAAGTCGCGTTTGTTTTACTTCTGACTCTTTCTTTAACTGAAATTGCAGTATCCTTAATTTATGGACATGATTGTACTTCTATTTCTCAAAAGATCTAATGCAATTCTGTTCTTAAAGCATACTGAAGTAATTGCTTCAAAGGACAGAAATAAGTTATTCCATTTATTTTTGTTTCGTTTTAAACATTGACTTCTTGTAACTTCTTTAAATTTTCTGTCTGCAGATCCCATTTTCCTTTCATACCAATTCAAAGCTTATGCTGTAAACATTGAATCAAGTGAAGAAATACTCTATAATAACAAACCCACAGTGTATGTCGCTGTCCATTCTCCATTCGTTCCAGTCAGAGTGCTCTACGAAAGAAGACCACTAAAACCGGGATATAAATACCGTATAATCATACGACTGGTAAGATTTGTTTATAAGATTTAAACGATTAGTAAGGTATGTGTATAGGCATTATTTCCTTTAATTTCGATTAATGGTAAGTGAAAAGGTGTGTATTTAACTCTTCATAGCAAAAATTTAATTTAGTTTTACCAAATTTTAGTTAACTGTGCTTTAGATGGTGTAGTATTCATTTCATCACTGATTAAAATATTAATTAAAATACAAACTAGTTAAAATTTTGAGATATTACCAGGATGATTACCGAAAATATTATAATGTAATGCTAACTTTTAAGCATGTTAATTTTTAAAAAAATAATAATAACGAATTTCTTGTTAAAGTGACTTTTTTCCTAACTAATTTTTCCCCTCAGGGGCTCAGGCAGATGTCCCAATCCCGAGGTTCCCAGGGATCTTTACTCCATTTATGTTTATTCTCCCTTGTGCCTTCTTATGCCAGCTTGATCTTTCTTTCCCACGACGGCAAGAGGGAACTACCCATGAGAAGTTGTCCTCCCTCAATTTGCTTCTTGCTTCTCATGGACAGCCAAAGTCCCCACTTGTTGGCCGTGCGTAGCAATCTATTTGAGACACGGGTGGTGCATTGTGGTCCCCAGTGTACCAATCGGCAGGTTGCTAGTCACCTGAGTGGCTAGTCTTCTAGGGATCAAGCTAGGAGGTTACTCCTTGGGCTTGGCGTTAAGGGTGGCCACTATTTCCGGGGATAACTCCGAATGTATAGGTATCGATTAGCTCTATGGTAAGAGCCGAGGCTGGGATATCTATAGCATGTAGCTGTCACCCCTTTTTGGGCTCCGTGGTGGGCGGTGCCGTCGAACCCGAATTACTTTTTATATCGTATGGGCGCTTCCAAAAAGGGTCCCTTCAGTGGGCAACATAAAGTACCGATTTCTTTTAACACTAATGGATTTTTGACAAATTCTTTATTTTAAATAGAGTTTCAGAAAACAAAGAAACCTTTGAAACAGTCTCTATAAATGCTACAGGCTATAAATGCTATAAATGCTACAGTTGGCGAAGTTTCATCAATTCGAAAAATGAAATCCGGTGACTTGCTTGTGGAGGTTTCTTCCCGCAAACAAGCACAGATACAAAAACTTAAATCCTTTGCAACCCCATCTGTAACTCCTCACCTATCATTGAATAGCTCTAAAGGCGTCATTACCTGCCGCGAAATATTAAATCTTTCCGTAGAGTTAATTACTTCTGAAATGAAAGCTCAAGGTGTTACACACTTCCGTCGAATTTCTATATGATGTGACGGACAGCTACTTGAGACTAAACACCATATATTAACTTTTAAAACTCTTAAATTACTGGAGTACGTTTGTTCAGGCTATATAAAGTTACCGATGAGGCTGTATATCCCTAATCCATTGAGGTGCTTTCAGTGCCAGCGTTTTGGCCTCTCTAAAATGAATTGCCGCGGTTCTCTTACTTGTGCTCTCTGCGCACAAAAATGTCATGATAGCCAAAAGTGTACCGTACGAGAGAAGTGTGTAAACTGTGGCGGAGATCATCAATCATATTCTCGATCTTGTCCTCGCTGAACGCTGGAAAAAACAAGTTATGACACTAAACATCAAAGAAAACCTATCTTATCCCGAAGCCAGGCGTGAAGTTAATGCACAAACCCCAATTACTGGTGTCAGCTATGCTTCAGCAGTCGAAAAAACTCACTACGAAAATTGTAATTGTGATCACTGTTTAAAATACCCCAGAAATGCACCAAATGCTGGAAAAACTTCTAATTCCGATACTGATTGTTCTCTAAATGCTAATGCTGATACTCGAAAAATTGTTAGAAGAAAATCCAAATCCCAAACTTCGCTTACATTAAACCCAGCAAAACGTAGCCTTACAAAAGATTTACGTAAGAAAATGAAAAATTCAGCATCAAAAAATATCCGTCGAATTGGGGCTATCGACGCAAGGCTTCGTTCATAAGGACTTACAGTCCATATTTGGAGGCACGCTTAATAGCCCTAATATTAAATTACTTCCGTGAGAGGATGAATATGAGCTCATTATGAGTTGTGAGGATCAGGCAACTCTATTATCTGCTAAATCTCTCTATCCTCATAAACCTCTCTTTTAATGTGTACCTTCCTTTCTTGAAATTGTCGGGGAATTCGGTCAAAATTAAATAACATCAAGACCATTATTAATAAAATTGATCCTGCTTGCATTGATGCTCAAGAAACCTTCTTGACACCAATCATTCCCATAAAATTGCGTGGTTATACTTGTATTCGGAAAGATGCAGGCACATGATCTCATATTTCAGGAGGTGTCTGTATCTTTACGTCAAATATCTACCGGTACTTTCAATTAAATTTACGTACTTCTCTACAGCCTGTGGCTATGCAAGTTCGCATGCGAACACTAGTCACAGTCTGCTGAATTTATTTACCGTCTCATAATGTCATCCAACAACAAGATCTCGACACCCTGGTGGACCAGCTTCCTTCACCTTTCATAATACTTGGAGATTTCAACGGACATAGTACATTGCGGGGTTCAAATAGTACAAACTATCGTGGGAGACAGACTGAGTA
Source organism: Argiope argentata (assembly GCA_026289955.1). Lineage (NCBI taxonomy): Eukaryota > Metazoa > Arthropoda > Arachnida > Araneae > Araneidae > Argiope > Argiope argentata. The sequence goes on from JAOUZG010031395.1 coordinate 231,243, forward strand.
ATTTATTGACAATAATTGTCTCAGCTCACTGAACAATGAAGAGCAGACATGCTTTCACGAACCCACACGCAGCTTCCATGCAATTGATCTGGCCATATGTCCTCCAGAACTTCTGCCATTACTGACTTTTGCAGTCAGTCGAGATCTTTATAATAGTGATCATTTCCCCATTATAGTCTCCCATACTGATAGCGGTGGTGTGACTCCACGTTTCCTATTCCAGAGGGAAGACTGGGGTACTTTCATGAGATTGGCAAATATTACAGAGACCATGGTCAGTACTTGCGACATTATGGAAGCAATGCAACACGTCGTTGATATCATAACAAGTGCCGCGAACGCCACAATTCCTAAGACTTTCCCATGCCTAAGAAAATTTCGTAGACCTTGGTGGAACGAAGCTTGTCGTGACAGTCATAAGAACCAAAAAAGGCCATGTAATGCTTTGAAAAGGTGCTCTACAACAGAAATTCTAGTTGCTTTTAAGCGTGCCAAAACTCTTGCTCGTCGCATACGCCGAATTAGTCAGAAGGAATCTTGGATTCAATTCGTGCCATCCTTCACATCTTCCATTTCCACCAAACTTTTATAGAAGAAAGTAAAGGCTGCTAATGGGATACATAGTGAAACCTCCATTTCCGTTTTGAATACAAGAAATATGTCGCACTCAGCTCCATTAAATATTGTCAATATTCTCTGTCAAGCATTTGTATAAGTATCCGTAACGGATCCTTATTGTCCTACATTTCTGGAAATTAAGAATCGTACGGAACGGTTGCCTTTGCACTTTAAGGGTCGATATTCTTTTCCATATAACTGTGAATTCAGGATGTCTGAACTGGAAATGGCCTTAACTAAAGCCCATGATTCCAGTCCTGGGTCCAGATCACTTATAATAAGCTCCTTCATCTGAATGCAACTTCCCTGTCGAATCTGTTACTATCATTTAACAGAATATGTACGGAAAAAAAGTATTCTTCACAATGGCGCGAAGCTATTGTGATTTCAATTTTAAAACCTGGAAAAGAAACCTCCAGCCCTCTGAACTATCGACCAATTGCTCTGACGAATTGTCTCTACAAAACCTTAGAGAGAATGGCCAATGCACGTCTTATACCCGAATTGGGAAAACAAGGATGTATCCCTCCGTTGCAGAGTGATTTCCGAAGAGGTAGATCTACTAACGATAACCTTGTTTTATTGGAAACTGAGATACGCAATGCGTTTGTTAGACGGAACCACCTTGTCTCCATATTTTTCAACATTGAAAAGGCGTACGGCCATACATGGCGCTACGGCACACTTTCAACACTTTATAACTTTGGTTTTAGGGGAAACCTTCCCATATTTTTACAAAAAATGTTATCACATCTGATTTTTAGAGTTCGGATAGGCAACCTTTATTCTGATTCTTTTATTCAAGCTGAGGGAGTTCTTTAAGGAAGTGTCCTCAGTGTGACCCTTTTTATTGTTCATATTAGTCAAGTTTTAACTCATTTACCTTCATCTGTTCAAGGATCATTTTATGTTAATGATATGCAGATCTCGTGTCAAGGCAGCAATATGAATTTAATAGAGAGACAATTGCAAAATGATGTTAATAAGATAGTCTCACCAGAGAGAAGCTTATGTGTCCATTTCTGTAGGAAAAGAAATATGCATGTAGATCCTGTCTTTCAAATACGAAATTCAGTCATCGCAGTAGTGGATGAAATACATTTTCTGGGAGTAGTTTTTGATAGGAAACTCTCCTTTCTTCCTCATATTTTAAACATACGGAAGAAATGTGAAAAATTGCTAAACATCTTAAAAGTACTCTCCAAAACATGAGGTGCTGATCGGACATCTCTGCTGCATATTTACGAAGCAGTTATCCTCTCTCGCATGGATTACGGGTGTATAGTGTATGGATCCACCCGTGCTTCTTCCCTGAGGCGATTGGACCCCATTCATCATTCTGCTTTAAGGATTTGTTCTGGAACGTTTCGTACATCTCCCGTAGAGAGTCTCTACGCTATTTGGTACCAGCTACCTCTCGATTTAATACGCAAAAAATTGTCTGCCTGTTATTATTTCCGCACAAAATCGTTCTCTATTCATCCCATTTCTAACATAACGCTACCAGATAATCTTGGAAGGTTATATAATGCTCTATCCTCACACATTATACCATTTAGTGAGAGAATGAAAGTACTCTTGAATGATTCGGGCCTTTAAAATGCTGTTATTAGGATTGGAGATTTATTATGTTTTCCCCCCTGTGATATTCCAGAATTTTCTTGCATGAATCCTTTCACGGGATTTGATAAATTGTCAAATGATCCGGCTATCTTTAAAAAACTTTTTTTTGCATCATTGCTATCGGTAATTCTTCCTTTGTACCAATTTTTACGGATGGCTCAAAATCAGATGGTCATGTCGGTTGTGTCATACATTTTCCGTCTGATATACTAAGATATCATTTACATAATTGCTGTTCAGTATTTACTCCTGAGTTGATGGCAATTTTCTTTGCCCTTCAGAAAATTTCACCTTCTTCTGAACATAATTTTATTATTTATTCTGTTAGCATGAGTTCGTTGGATACACTTTCACACTACAGCGATCGAATGCATCCCATCGCGATTAGAATTTTATTCACCAAGCGTCTCCTGCAAAATGAAGGTTTTCATATTCTTTTTAGTTGGGTCCCAAGTCGTGTGGACATTTCTGGGAATGAAGAGGCAGATTCAGTGGCGAAATCTGAAGACTCTTTTTTGTAACACAGACTTCCATATTGTGACGTAAAAATTATTTCATTAAACATATTTATTCTACATGGCAATTAGCATGGGATCTGAAGATCGATAATAAACTTCATTCAGTGAAGTCTAAGATTGATTTATGGCCTGTCATGGTTGATGGCAAATCGACTCGCATTATGGTTGATGTCAAATTGACTCGCCTCCGTTTAGGACACACCCGGTTTACTCATCGTACTCTGATCTTGGGTGAAAGGATTGCGATGTGTTCCACTTGTCACATTGCTTTTAGTGTGAAACAAATTTTAATTGAATGCCCAGATTTTAATGTTTATCGCTGTAAATATTTTTTCTCTCCTGCCCTTATCTTGGAAGACTTGGAGGGTGAAAAATATCACCCAAATATTTTAAAATTTTCGAGAGCTATTGGTTTTATCAGCCATATTTGACTCTTTTTTTTCTTGTTTGTCCCTTTTATTCTTAAATACATCTCCTTAACGTGATTTTTGCATGTACGTTAATCATTGACTCGCTTTTTAATATTTTTATCTACACATTTTATGTTGTTTTAATTACTTACACTAGCTACTAAAATTATGCTCCTTTAAATGTATGTCCTTATTTTACCGTATGCTTGGAGCAGTACGGCCAAATGTGGCTCTTGCGCCAATAAACCATACAAACCAACCAACCAACCAACCTTACTAATTTTTTATATTGATTAAAACAAATTTAGCGTAATTTGTACATGTAGATATCATTGTTGTAATACGATTCAAACTATTTTCCTTGTTTCATGAAATAATTTATTCCGAATGTTTCTTGTTTAAAGATGAGGAAGTCATACATATTTTGTTTATTACCTGTCCTTTTTACAAGAGGAACAAACTTAAAGTTTAGGAAATACGAATTACAAAATAAAATTACATACGTAGTGAAGATCAATTATCACATAAGTATTATTAATATACAAATTTACTCATTGATAATCCATGACTATATACAGATTGTTACAAATCTGGATTGTTGCTTCCCAGCATGGTTAGGCAAGGTGGTTTTACAATCAGCCCTGTGGTTGCTGATCGGGTGCAGAATCAGTGATCTCAGAACTTGTGGACAAAATAGATATTATTGGAAACTTTGAGAATTTTACTGATCCATCCAACAGAAAACATGATTCACCTGATTTGTCTCGAACATTCTCGGCCCGCCCACCAGGAACTTTAAAAGGTCGGTAATCTCAAGCTCCCATGAACTGGAAAGCGACGGTCGTCCGGAGAGATCGCCTAAGCTGCCCTTCAGACGAATTCTTTGTTCCTGGCCCGTCCGTGGGAGGCTTTGTCTGGGAAGGAAACTGGGAAAAGGGAGTTTTTAAGAAGAAGCAATGCCCTCACCCCGATTCGTACGACGTGGAAACTCATCCCATTAGGTCAAATGACTGGATTTTGCTGAAAGAACTGTCAAATGCTAAATGAAATAGAACGTATATTTAATTCAGCCAAACCCTAACTGAATGATTTGCCAAGATGTGCAGGGCTCGAAGAAGAAGAACAATTTAACAACAGCTACCTACATTTTTGAATCAACTGGAACATTTAAGGGGTAAGCATGAATTAACAAAGTTCCTAGGCTGCCTAAAGAAAGAACTTGATGAGGAATTTAAAACTTCCCCCAAAATAAAAACAGCAAAAAAAGCGGAACCTACACAAAATAACGAAATAATTAAATTAACTAATTGTTTTCAGTCCTTAGCGAATGACCAAATAACCTCCAGAAAGCAAATTAAAATAAAACTATTGAAATGCCCCCCCCCCCAATAATGCTAAAGTGTACAATAAACTATTGTAAAATTCTGAAAAAACTTTATTCCAAATTTCGAATAACAAATAATGTTCTAGGAAAAGTATTCCCAGAAACTATTAAAAACCACAGAAATATCCAATATTTCTGTATTGAAAATAGCTTTTGATTCTACGTCATACATCCTAAAATCAGTGACCAGTCAAAGTTGTCTTTCAAGGATTAATTATTGATTACATAAACGAGTCTTTAGAAGCAAAACTTATATAACGCGAATTTTCAGTAAATAAAGTAGTCAGACTCTTCCAATTTAAAACAAGAAAATCCCTACCTTTTCCAACTGGTAGAGGTAAACAAAAACAAAATCGTTGTCCAAATTTAATAATTGAGCTCTATCGAGGCTCTCAAAGTAGCGGTAGAACAGTTTAGAGGTAGAAGCACAATTTCTCAGTGCTATAATTGAAACTATTTGGGCTATAGGTCAGATAACTGTGTCATGTAACCTGGATGCATTAAATGGGGTGGTAAGCACCAAATTAGGAAATGCCCCAGAAAAGCAAAAAAAAATAACCCTAACTGTTAGCAGGAAGGTCATACTGCAGAATATAAAGGTTGCCCCAAATAAAAAATCCGCAGCTCAACCCATAATCAAAATTTTTAAACCAAACTTTTTATATGCCCATACTCTAAGAAAAAACATCCCCTACCATACCTAGAATTACAGTTCAGCCCCCCAACACAATACAAACAACACCGTCCACGAATTCGCTGAGATTTTTGAGCCTTTCAATGGGATTAAAAGTCTATTTATTTAATTCCCCGAATTATTCACCATAATCTAAGAAATAAAATATACCAAGGACTCAGTGTCTAAGTTATTCATATTTTGAAAGGCCATCACGCAGACAGCAAAGCCTTACTAAATCTCAAACACCCAAGTGCACATCCTAAATAGCAATATCACTCCCTGGATTGCAGCCAACCAGAAAGCAGTTACTCACAGCCCTGCTCAACAACCCATCGTTACCACCACGAAGAGACAATAGTGAAGGCCAGTCTTTTCACGGCGACGCATCAATCAACAACCCATCATGCCATGAGACAGCTTATCTCGGATAGAGACTCCGTTAACTCTACAAGGCTCTGCCTCAATGAACCGTAGACAGTCGGGATTGTGTATCGAGTCGTCGATAAGAAGCGAAGCAGAAGCTGTGGTTGAACTGAGTCGTGTGTCGAGTCCTGGTGTTTACTGTGGAAGCAGCATCGAGTTCCATGAGGAGTAGCTAATCGTGTGGTTGAGTCAGGGCAGCTGGGTAAAGCTAAAGCGAGAAAACAGTGGCGAATTAGCGCCGTTTAAAAAGACAATAGAGTGAAGTTCTGAAGATTCCCTCAATCTGACCAGTCTGGTCAATTCTGTCTGTTCACTTTGTATGCTGTGGCTATTATTATTACTGATAACGACTTGCGGGCTACTGTTTGTAGAAGTTTGCTTCTGTGTACTATCCTGTGTTCATCTCGAGTGTATATATTTGTCGTCTGTGAAGTCATGACCATTGTTCGTGACCATGACCACAGTATTCGTTGTTTTGTTTTCTATTAAAGGACTATATATTTCAGCATCGACCAATAAATGAAAAAGAACATAT
>JAOUZG010031395.1:243322-255146 GCA_026289955.1 Argiope argentata
ACAGCATTTTTTAAATAATAATTCATTAATTTGGGTAATTTTTATTAATTAAAATGAATTAAACTTTCCCACTATAATTCTTCATTTTCCTCACCGCCAAATGATTAAACCTTTAGTTTGTTCCCACCCTCTCATGTTATTGAGGTTAGGCTTAACATGTTTTTGTCAGATTATTTCAAACGATTCTGTTTCGTTTTTCTTAGTGTTTGAAGCGTTTAAAATTAAACATTGTTAATCAATCGATTTTTTAAATTTATTTTGAAGTACTTCCGAATTAAAATGAAACGGAATTAAGGAAATTAGAAATTTCTAATCTGTATTGCGTTACCCTAACTGGCGTAGAAAATTTAGGTATTTGCTTTGCCGTAATTGGCATTGGAAATTCCTACAGTGTTAACCCGAGTAGGAAATGACTTTAAAAAAAGAGTAAAAGTTATGAGAGTAATTATTAGAAAAATTATAGAAGAAATGTTAACAAAGTTTACTAATTTGATTAATTGAATTCAAGCATGAATTATCTCAATTAAGGATTTCGAATTCTATTTTGAGAAGGTTATAATGCTTGAAATTAAGAGGCAAGATCACTTTTATTTATTTTAGATGAGAAATGCACGATTTCTTCGGAAGACCAGGAAATCCCAGAGCGATGCAAAAATGATTGCAAAGTATCTTGCAGGTGAGAAAATAATTAATGATTTGTAACACAAATTAAATCAAAATTATACAGGACTCAAAATCAACCGGATTATAAAATTCTAGAAGGGATAATATATGTTTAGACGACTCTGAATTGCATAGCGATAATGAGTCAAAAACAAAGTGCACAAGCGGAAATGTGTGTAACACAAGGAAGGAGCAAAATAAATCGCAGGGGAATATGCCGCTTACTACTCAATGCGATTCAAAAGTAAGACAGCCAGCTACAGAGAGATTAAGGAATCTATTCAAAGTGCCTCTTCGAGCTGTGATGCAAGCCTCACATTTACGACCTATAAAAGCCCAAACTTTATCCAAGATTTCTGACGCCCGATTCACCGCAGATCAAATATGACTTCTAAATAGTTATGAAGAACCTATTGGCAATGATCTAATTGTGTTGGTAATATATCTTGCTATATTAATGATCGCATAGACTTAGAAGCGTACGTGTCATCCAGCATCTCCATAAAATCTTGCTCACAAAAGAGACTCTCGGACTATTGGACAATAGATAGCTCCGAAGGAGTGATTCCCCCATCAACAATCCGAGGATTTGCCATAAGGAGCCTCTTTACTTGCGTCTCGTTCGAGATTAAACAACGACCTTCAGCTGTCATCACTATGACAGCTGAAGGTTCTTTTTCAATTAGCTCATCAATGAACAATGCAAATCAAGGAAAACTGGGATCTGTAGCTTGCTGTCACGGATACCATTATGCGAAACCTCTCTTAGTCTGCGTAAGTGATGTGTGGAATGCATGTCTTTTTCAGGAACAAGAATTTGGACTCTGCAATAAGAAATCAGAGCAAGCGGCCCTATAGTTTGCGTTCTCGAATTTGAATTCTTTTTTACCAAACATCATCTCGTTTTTTCAGAGTTATAAGTCCTGATTAATATATTTTCTCTGAAGATCCCCATGAAATAAGTGCCAGTGGTAATGTTCAAAGAGAGTGGTTGCAATATCGCGGCACCTACAGTGATAGAATTCGTTCGGCCATTTCATTCCGCTATCTCCTGAATTAACCGCTTGTTCTCTAGCTCTGCCTTAGTATAATGAATCATCTTATTGTCGTTGCAACAATCTGTGAAATTAAAAGCTCCGCATGAACTCTCGACGTCATCGACCGTGTATGGGAAGCATTTCCGACCCAATATCGCTGCAGGATTCTAGGACGTCTCGAAGTCATTCCTTCTAAACACTCGATTTTGATACATCCAGGTGGCTCCACCCTCACGGCTTTCATAGACATCAAATTAATGGACAAATTAATCGGTGCAGATTTGCAATAAATTCTTATTTTCTCGAATAAGAAGTAAAGAAAAAAGGAACATTCCAATTATCTAAGAAATTTTTCACCAGATTTTGATACATGCCAACTTTTTGTGGTTTTGTAGATTTGCATGAATTTTTAAATCTTGTCTGTTTAGATAATAAACAATTTGGTGGCTTAATTATGCAAAGATTTATGCTGCATGGATAAAATATTTGGAAATAGAGTATGGTGGTTAAAATATTTAAAGATTAATGTAAGGCATCTAATCAAAGTGCGCAAATTAGAAAGAAAGAGAACAAAATTCTAGTTGAGGTGAGATTTGATTTCTCTATTTTGATTGTTAAGGGTACAGTTTTGGAACGAATACTTTGATTTCATGAGCTTGGGCTTGGGTCTTTTTGTTTTCTTCTTTCTAATTTATTTCGAAATAATTAAGCAGTTTTATTTAACTTCTTTTTCTTTTTCTATGCAAAAATAAATAATTATTCTCCTAATTGTTGGAATGTAATTTAATTTGTAGAAAGAAAGATAATTATATACACAAATGCTTTTTTTAAATATTCAGAAAAAAAGAAAATCTTAGTTGACTTTTACATTATCAGTTTTTATAAAGGTTTTTTTTATCTGTTTGAAATAATGATAGAAGTATTTGAACATGTAATTTAAAATGAAAAAGGATTTTAGATAAATATTTTAGTTGATGGAGGAATGTTCGTTTATTTTAATTAATATCTTCTTTTTTATGCAAAAATGAATATTTTTGCCCTTAATTTTTGGATTGTAATTTAATTTTAAAAAGAAAAATTGTGATTAATAATTTTAACACGAATGTCCTTTTTTAATAAATATTCAGGGAAAAAAAGACATGTTTGATTTCAAATTATCTGTTTTTATAAGTTTTTTTTATCTGTTTGAAATAATTATAGAAGTATTTTAACATGTAATGTAAAATTAAAGATATTTTTAGGTAAATAAAAAATAAAATGTTTATGTAAAGAAGAAGAATAGTTACTTTTAATTAATGCAAAAAAAGCAAAAAACTAAGCATGATTTAAGTCAACAAATTCAGCTATTGATGTTTTGAAAATGAAAAGTTATTTTCGAAACCAGTTTCGCGCTTTTCATTAGTAGAACAATTTCTAAACAGGAAAAGAAAAAATAAATAAACTTTTCAGGAAATGAAAATTGACCGTACCGAATGTCGGAAAGCAAAAGTTAATGTTATAAATTTCGAATTTATAACATTAAGTTTTGGGATATGTCGTCAAAAAAGGTATTTTTACCCTCAGATTGTTCCTAAATCCCGTTGATCATGTTGCGTACACTTGTTTTGATTTGACTGGCTCCCTCTATTTATATATCAGCTCTATACCACAAGTAAAAATTCGAAAACGATCATTTTAAAAATGCTTTTTTTACTTCATATCTATAATCGGTTTGAAAGCCATAAATTCTAAATGGAAGAGAGAGCTTTCATTAAATCATTCGTGTTCTTTAACCTTACTACATCCTTACTAACAATTTGTGTAATGGACTCATTCGAAGCGACAGTTTACAGAATCGTCCTCCATTTGAAAGTTTTCAAAGGAAATGAGAATAAAGAAAATAAATAGACAATGAGTAAAAAATAAACATTATTATTTCAGTGTTCATTCACTTGCTTTTAATAAATACTATTTTTAGCATAATTTGTGCCATTTCGGAAGCAATAGTCAAAGAAGAAAAGTCAAGATATGAAATCTCTTCGGTGTTCTATCTAAGAATTTAGTAAAAAGATCGTCATACAAAGAACGCATACGAGAATGTCGAAGGCCGAAACTTCTACTGATACTCATTATATTTCAGAAATCATTAAATCCTAATATTATTGCTTTATATCAAGAACTGAGATATGAAATTTTGCAGCTTAATTTCTATATGAAACTTATAATTTTTATGTCAACAATTTTTATATGTTTCTTTATAATTACTTTTATATTTCTGAAGGTAAAAGTGTTATTTTTTAATTGATTTTTATACACATTCTATGAAACTCAAGAAAAATGAAATTTTCCTAATATGTGTATTTTCGATGACAACACGATATTTTAATAACTTCAGAATTGGGTTATCATTTAATTGATAAATTTGAAAAATTGTATTTTATTATTTATGTTTCTTGGTTGAAAATAAGGGAAAGGTATATTTCAAGACTCCGTTTTACTGAAATAATTTATGAGAAATTTATAATTAAAAAATAGAAAAAGCTAAAACAGAAAAACACTGAAAAATGAATTTTCATATATCATTTTTAATATATTTACTAAAACAAATCTTTTCTTTTTTTAATCTATCCCTTAGAAATCTGAGGTACATCGTTACTGTACATGAAACTTTACTGGGCGATTCTGAGGTAAAAACAATTTTTATTTTACTCACTTTACTTGTAAAAAATTTTTTGGACTATTAAAAAAAATTATCATATACAAATTGAAATAGATTCTTTATTAATCTTCATATGATTGATCCGATTATTCGAAAGTTTGAGGTTTGAAAAAAAGGTTTTTTTTAAAGAAAAGTTAGAAATATTTATTTTCAAAAATTATTTAATTTTAATTGTCTTTCTGCTAAACGTAACTTTCCGGTGTAAATATAGAAATCGATTTTAAACTTTCCGATTAATTATAGCCTTGAAACTTAGAATACTGTTCAAAACTAGATGAGAAGGCAAAATTAACTCTTTCATTATTTGTTCATTAGCAAAGCCGATATAAATTTTAGAATCGGTTGCATATTTTCAGTCCAACAGGGGAAGCCAAGCCAAGTAGTTACCTTACAGAAATAAAATAAGTTAATATTCTATATTTTAAAATCAAACTTGAAATAATATTTCCTTCATCACAAATTTTCTTCTGAAGATTTGTGATTTTGAATTTTTGTAATTGACAGATACAAATTTTTAAGGCAATCTAAATGGCTTTAGAATCTTCAGGGGCTTTTAAATCTGCTTTAAATTCCTAAAATTTCCATTTTTATGTTTTCCGAATATTTTGTATATATATAAACTTTATTTATGTTATTAAAAATCCATTATTTATTTATTTATAGAAAGAAAATATTGATTATGATGCCCAAAAGTAAGTTGTTCGAGACTTGAATGTAAAGTAAATATTTATATTTTTATAAAAGTTCTAATGGATTGAAATCACTTAATTTAAAGTGAATGATGTATAAAAATGAATAACCCAGTTTCGAGGTTAATCGAATAAAGTTAGAAGATTATGTTAGGAACAACATAAAGTGTTTAGTACCAGCATATAAGGGAGTGCGAAAAATATTGAGGTGAGAGTATTCCTTACTTTTTTACCTTAATATAACGTGAATTTATTCCTTACTTTTTTACCTCAGTTTTAACAGAATGCACATATGCGATACATTGTTCGTCAAAGAACTCATATATTCACTGACCAATGAATTATAAATCCAAGTTCAATGTTTTACCGCCATTTACACGAATAACTGCTCTGATTCATTTGGGCATCGAGTCCATAAGCTTCTGGAGTGCTGTGCAGCTTTTTAGATTTCGTAAATTAGATGTTAGAGGTGGGTGCGTCTATCTACCAGATCCCACCCATTTTCTATGGTATTAAGATCCGGACTATGAGGTGGTCAGGGAAGGTGTTGGAAGTCAGAGATGGTGTTGAATGATGCTGAGAGAACCAAAATTGAAGGCTTCTGGTACGTTTTATAGATACATTCTTGTCCCTGAAGTATCCGTCGTCATCAAAATAAAAATGCAACACTGCAGGGTGCACTTCATCTGCCAGTATACCTAGGTATCGCTTCTGTGCCAGCAGAGCATGATCCATGTCATGATACGCCCTCCAGACCTTTGCACAGTGCGAGTAAGGGAAGATGGATTCACGGCTTCGTGGGGTTCTAGTCAAACTCGACATCTTCCATCAGTGCAAAATAAAGTGCAGCGTGATTCACCCGACCATATTACACGTTTCCAACCCTCAGATGCGCAGTGTTTCCTTTCCCGACACCACGAATTTCTGCGTGTCGGGCAGAAATTAGTGGGTTTCACCCATGGTTGACGATTTGTGTCAGTTAAATTACTGAATATTCCATCTTCTGCCACACAATTTGTCGGAGACGACGCCGACAATGCTCTTGGGAAACTGTGCTCGAATCGCAGTTACGTCTTCTAGAGAAGGACTATGGGTTCTGATTTCAACTTTTGAAAACCTTTAATATGGCTCTTTTTGAGAACCCAGTGAGATCTCCCGTCTTCGAAATCGAGGTACCTGCTAAACGCGCACCAACAATAAGCCTTTTTCCAAATGGTGAAAAGCGGTCGTTTTTCCCATTTTACTTCATTCATCGCAAAAAAGTATAAGTAAGGTGTAAGAATCTTACACCTTACTTATACTAGCATTATAGCCCCTTGTAACCCACGTCATAGTTTAAAAAAATCATACTTCATCCCTAGCACGCATTCAAATTCAAATCTCAAAGGTTTCTAATTCATTAGCCTGTGAGTGTATATATATTGCTTTAATTTCTTCAAAAATATGGAGATGAACAAAACTGAAACAATAGTTAACATTCCCAAGTACACCGTTAACTTAAAAACTAAAAGACCACGTAATATTCTACTCTAAATTACCTTAAAAACTTTTAATTTTCCCCCACTAAATCCTTAAATTTAATATTTTTAAACTTCTAAACTCACAATATCTCAATAGTGAATAACTTTCAACCCCCAGTAGCATACCCCCGCACCCCGCACCCATAACCGACCAATTAGAAAGAGTCCTGGCACACGCCACTTCACCCACCCATCTACTATAGCTCCCACTATTTAAGACGATGCAGCAGCCCAACAACGGAAAATCCAACGAATGCCATGCTCTTGATATCTTGCCAGTACCGAGGTTAAGTCCCTCCCGGAGCTAGGTACTCCTGCCACCCCTCCTGTCCTGTCTTGTCCCTTATAACTGTTTTAAATTTAAACTTTCAACTATTTTGTTTAATTTTCTATCTTCAATCATGTGCAGAGTGAATATAATTAAAGTTGCATTTTAAAAAGACTATAATAAAGGAGCAATGGTCATAATAGTGATATTTCATCTGATATATTCTGTGTGCATGTAACAAAGGGAATTTGTTTTGATAACGATAGCAGAATAGTTCACTAGTTAATAGATGCTCGTTCACTAAAAGATGTGACATGTTGCTCAAAACCCTTCATCTCCAAAAGAGCGAGACATATTGAATACGAAAAAAAAATCAATTTTATCTACCTCTTTACCATAAACCATAGAAAAAGCAAATATGAAATCGGTTTTTAATCGACCTCAGACTTGAAACCGAAAAAGAAGCAAATACCGATTAATCTATTAAGAATGAGAAGTCGGTGCCGACTTGCTTAAAGAACGCTCAAAGTGTTGTCCACTGTTTTCTACTACCAACTGAAAATATAAAACAGCGTTTCACCTAACAAATTGGAGTGCTTTTAGTGGAGATATTGTGAATGTTCTCTATTTAGAGAGCTTTTAGTGGTGTTATTTTGAATGTTTTCAATACATTCAGGTTCACAATAAGAACACTGCGCAAACTATCTTCTCTGTAATGTATTGGGTTCTTCGATAGTAATTTCACAGTCAGAAGTTGAAGCATTTCAGTTCATTTCATCATGGTGGCCATGCTGTTTTAAACTATGGCTGAGGATTCTGTCATTTCCAATATGCGATTTTATCAGCTCCTTCACAGAGGTTGTGGTAGCCATTTCTTGTATAAAAATTATACAGACCACGAGTACGCTCCGTCGATGCGCTAGAAAGATCTAGTTCCGCAAAAGATTTCAAACTTGATTAGGACCGAAGAGTCAGTCTTTTTAGAAGAACTGTCTTCCTATATATTGCAATTTTAAATATTGATAGAATCTTTGAGCTGAAAGTGACCTTCGTTTCTCCACAAAATGTTCCTTATCCATGCATTATCCTTTTCCATTCGGGCGATAAATTGGACAAATGATTATCGTTTTAGAAACCACTGCAGGACATTTTGCAAATATTTAAGAAATTCTACAGACGTTTGTAGAATTTTGTACTATGCTGAAAGGAATATTTAGAGTTCACAAAAGCTTCCTGTTCCCTGGATGTTCTTAAAGCATTGTTCTAAATTTCCTCCAATGCTGTAGCCACATCCTCTGCTGATGTCGAATCAACTGATTTCTGTCTTCTGTCTCATTTCACATTAGAAGAAACTGTCTTCAGAACGAATGCATTCATTAGACTGACAACGTTTCTTATACTTTGTAATGCCCAAATTTTCTTTAATGCAATCGCACCATGGTATAGTTCTTATAAAAGCCCTTAACTAGCAGAGCCCGATAATCTAAAGATAAAGGCATAACTGTCTTCTCAGATGTTGAATAATAGGAATTGCAAGTTTTCCGCCTTTTTTATCATAAGTGTAATGCACTGAGAGCATAGCATGTCTTTCAATTTGCATTTTAAAGATAACGTTTTAGGTCTCTGGAGCCCATATAATGGCCCACTTATGAAAGATCTTTTTTTCTTTGTGAAAAACTAATCCGCATTTCTTCGTATGAACTAAAGTTCAATATTAGGGGAAGTTTTTTTATAGTTTTAGTTATAATACCATTTTATTCTCTTTTCTTTTAATAGCCCTGCAAAGTTGGAATGTTCATTTATGTACATATTTTGTACTGTATTTTGATAGATATTCAGCATCCCAAAGAACAATTATTTTTAATTACAGTCTTTTTGATCCCCATGTCATTGCAATCATATGATTAATGAAATAAATTCGTCACCTAATATCTGAATGTATGTTGCTTCATAACTATGCTCTAACATCGCTGCTTTTTATTTCGTATTTCATCACTCTGCACAAGTGCGTCATGTGAGCAAATAAAATGATGTCGTATTCTCCCCCGAACTTTTAAGGCGAAGATTTTAACCTCAATGTAGATCAATTTTCATGTAGTCATAGGGCTAACAATGACTTGCATATACAATTGTAATATATATATAGTCTTCTTTAATTCATAATAAGTTGTCCAAATCTTTTGTTCAAACGCTAATAGGGATATCATTCCTAATGTAAAAGAATATATAATAATTTAATCAAAATAAATTTTCCTACACTCCTTACAAATTTAATAAATGTTAAAACGCATCAGTTTTATATAAAACAATTATTCGTAAAATGTCGTGCATTAATTTTAGATAGCCTTGGTTGATGTACCATAAAATGGGCATTAGAAAATATTTTCTAACACTGAATTTTGCATTGCAAAATCTTTGCACAGTGAAGACCCTGTTACCGAACAGGCAGAACCCATCACTTGACTCTTATATAGTTTTTTTTTAATTTCCTTATTTCTTAAAAAATATTTTGTTCAGAAATATATAAACATCAAAAAAGGAAAATGTAAATACAGGAGATACGAATGGAAATATTCCAAGAAAATTTGATTTCGAATCCCTTTTGTAAAAAATTTTAGTATTTTTTTATGAAGTGTAGTAATTTTATCTTTTTTAGGTATTCATTTTTTTCATTTTTATTATAATAATTACGATAGGTCAAATTTTTAATATTTTACTTTCCAAATTTCTTACGTTGCACTTTCAAACGCTAATTAAAGTGCGTTTTAATAAAATATGCAACATTTGCTATTTCCAGTTTTTTAGTATTGATTATTTTGCATTTTATTATTATTTTTAATTTACCACCTTATACATGGAATGAAAATTACGAGAAGATTAATTTATACCTTGATAAAAAAATGTCTAAATAAAAAATATTTCATTAAATGTGAGAAAAATCGATTAGAGATTAATCAAAATAACTATTGAAACAGATCAAATTGAAAAAAATCTGTGTAAAAATAACCGAAAGTAAAGGATTTGTTTTTAATATTCGTTAAACCATTTTCTTAACAGAGAAAAAATTCTCGTCGGCATTACGTTGGGAGATCGTCTGGTTGTTGTACATCGCCATGTCCCTGAATATACTGTAAGTTTATTTTCCATCGTCTCATTTGCCAAGTTTGTTGAAATGAATGAGAGATGTGTAAAAAACAAATTGTAGAAATGAATAATTATTGGGAAAAAAAATCCGACCGTTACATTTCAGACTCTTTGGCATTTCGTATTCTGTTGTGAATAAGTTGAAACTTTGATACATCGTTAATAAAGCCATTTGTCCAATCAATGATCAATCCTATTTCCAAACTTCCATTAATTTATCTTTATTATGCCAAAATGTATTATCATTAGTAATATCACATACTACATGTGCCAGAATAAGTCAGAAGGAAATTACCGAAAAATTGCGCTTTAGACGCGCTTAACAATGGAACAATTATTCATACAGTGGAATGAAATACTCCGAAATCTCCATCTCATTAACTCTGCAAATATCACAGTTTGGGCTGAAGTTAATTCTTCACACGCCTTTCTAAAATCCAGCAAGGAAGCCATATCTAGAGAGGGACCAGTTTTTAGAGGGTTACGGTTTCCGACCTAAACCTCTTAATTTTATTCCTATCATACATAATAGATATATAGCCTATTAATCTTACCAGTTTCTTTCTTAGTGTTTTATGATTATTTACAACTTTAAATGCTTACATATCTATAAAAATATTTAGACAATAAATTAAAAAATAATGTGTTAAAACTCTATATAAAAAGAGGTTAATGCATGAAGCTACAACCGAGGAAATTTGCTGTTATATTAAAATAAATAATTTTTTAAATTCCAGTTTTTCTGTTAAATGAAATTTGAATCATTAATATTTTGCTTCGGAATTGTCCTCTCTCCAATAATTTGATGTTGCTCTGTCTAGTTCGAGTGGTTTTTCTCAGACGGTTATTGTGGATAGAAATTGTAATCGTAAACCAAGGATATTTATGAAGATAACTAGCTGCACCGACAGACTCCGTACTGTCTAAAGTTATTGGGTTTTCGTAGCCTAATAGAAGAAAAAAACTATAAAATAAATTGTTTGGCAGTAATTATTTGCCTTATTGAGTTATGCCTTAATACTAAACATTGATTACTTACAAAAATAAGTTTTCTATTTCGTACATTGAAAGACTTAAATAATAATGTGATTGTACTTTCATTGTAATGCTTTATGGTACACGATATCCAATAGCAACGCATTGGTAGGAACTATAGTCCATTGAAACTTCGTAGCTGAATGCCGCTCGTGAAACATTGAAAGTAGCTTGAACACGACGCATTGCACGTGATTCTAATATTCTAATCCTTTGAATTTCATTTCGTTCTTCAGTTGCTGTGCAGTCCAAGTAGATTGAAAATTAGCTTGGTTTGTAACATTTCGAGTTCTACGACCCAAATTGCTAAGCCCGCGTTTTATAGGTGGCATGGGTCTAAATGTAAACACACTAAACAAATAAAGACACAATTGGCTTTCGAGAGAAGCGAAAATTTAAAAACAGCTAGGAAAATGCCGCACACAGAGGAAATAATGACACACAAATACACACTTCTTTTCTTTTCTTTTTTTCCTTCCTTTATTTTCTTTCTGGACCCCCTCCCCACCTTTTTTCTATCTTTTTTTTATTCATTACTTTTTTTATACAAACCCTTTTTTTTCCTTTCTTATTCTTTTATTTTTTGCTTCCCTGCCCAGACTTTATTTTGGGAGGCATAGATTAAATTTCTTACAGACTAAACACTAAGAAAAAAAAAGAATCGTTTAATACATAAATCCTTTCAAAAATAAAAGAAACACATTAAGAGCTCTTCATGCCATATTTATATGTATAAAAAGAATTTTTATCTTTAAGAATAACAAAAAAAA
>JAOUZG010031395.1:264377-289271 GCA_026289955.1 Argiope argentata
ATATATATATATATATATTGTTGCCAATTACGTTTCTCTAATACCTCAATTTTGAATCTGTGACGGATGAAATATTAGACATATTTATCTAAAATGTTTTCTTGAACAAATTTTAGTAAATTCAACACTCGGGCCTTTATTTTTAATTCATTTAGTGTTATCTTCGTTAAATATAAATGCTATAACTTTCTAATACATTTCAGACTGGCTACCTCTTCAGCTACATTGGAGGTCTGATGGGTTGCTGGCTGGGAGTCTCGATGCGGGCTTTCGCTGGAATAGCAGAAAATGCGTTTCTAAGAGCGATTCAATGGATGGAGCACATCAAGCGAAATTTGAAAGAATCTTTTGCAGCACAACATACTACCGCTTTTTCAACCCGCCAAAACAATACTCACATTTTCTAAGTTTCATGCAGATTTTTTTAATAAAAAAATTTCGCAGACAATTAGATGATATTTACAATATATGTGCGTAGATTTCACTACAATACATAAACTTATCATATATAAGTTTCTCTTTAGATTTTCTAAAGAAGCTTGAATTTTTTTTCAATTGTATTTTTTGATTTGTCACAAAATTATTAAAACTTGCAAATATTGCGCATTTCATAAAAATATTTTTTATAGACAAAGATGAAGAAAAGGAGCATATTTGAAGGGTTCAATAGTTATTCTGGCATATGAAATTAATAAATAATGGACTAAGATAGTTTTAAGAGAAGCAAGAAAAATAATAATCACAATAGATTTTTGCTTTAGGTTAGTGGGTTTGAATAACCCACTCTAATTCATTTAAAGAAATAATGTTGAAATTCTTCAAGAATAATTAGAAACGTATCTAAAATTAAAAACAACTCAGAAGATTTCGTTTCAGACATTTTATAACCCACTCTGCTTTCACATCATCGAATCTTGAATATTTAACGTCTCCTGTCTCAATCGTGAAAACTAATAAAAGACAATGAAGATACGTATCTATGGGATTAATTAAAAGGAAAATTAGTAGATAATTAGGATTTAATTTAAATTTAGAGAAATTAATCACACACACACAGAGGGAGAGAGAGAGAGAGAGACGGGAATCTACATTGCAGTATATTATTGACAGAAACCGTAAGTTGCAAACATTTGAAGATAAAGATCTTCCTGGAAGATCTCCACTATTAAATAGATTGCATAAAAGAATTATCTTGAATAAATTGCAAGATAATACCTCGGATTGGTGCACCCCAACTTTCAACTGATTTAATGGTTGATTACAACATTAAAATCGCACCTCAAATAATGACAAATGCCTGTAAAAAAGGTTATAGTGGAAGTGCGGCCATTAAGAAACCTATTTTGTCTATGCAACAGATGAGAGCGCCTCGAGTTTGCACAGAAGTATAAAAGCAACTCTATATATTTTTGGTACTTTGTCCTCTTTAGTGATGAATCAAAATTTAATATCCGTGAGTCAGGGGGCCGAGTTATGGTCCTTAGAAAAAGAGATTAGCGAATGTTAACTAAGGATTTTTGTGGAACTGTGAAGCCCTGCGATGGGGGGGGGGGGACATGGTACGGGAGTGTGAGAGTGTCAGAAATTTACATTTCATAGAAAGAGACGTCGATGAGTGCACGCATCTTGACATTCAAAAACAAAACTTTCTAATCAAAGCAGAAAAACTGTCCAGTGGAAGGGAGTTTACTTTTCAACGGGACAACGATTCTAAGAACACCGATAAAATTTGTAGACAGTAATGCCTCCATCATGTTAAACAAAAGCTTCAAGCACCTCCGCAGTCTCCCGATTTAATCCTTTTAGAACATTTATGGGAAGAAATCGTGAACTAGAAATATATATATGGTTCAAAGGACAAAGGTGAACTTAAAAGAGACATTTAAGACATTAAGAGCAATATTTCACCAAAAACAAAAAAAAAACTTGCTACAGGTTATGCCCCAACATTTGATAGAAGTGACAAAAGTCAAAGGAAGGCCCACAGATCATTAAATGCAAGTTTGGTCAGCATGAAAAAGATTTTTCGTGTACTGTGTAAATACCGTGCCGAAACTTTTTACTCTTTATTTGCCTCATTTTTTGTTATTCTTTCAACTTACGTATTTAACTTTCGCCATAGTTTTCCTTTATAATATTCATTAATAATAAAGGAAATTTTGTTAAACCAATTTTTAAATTTTTATAACAAAATATTTTGAGTCAAAAACTATACTTCTGTATTTTTATCAACAGTCATAGCTGAGGACGGAAACTTTTTTCACCCACGGTATTTATTCAAGGACAGCATGGAAAGTTTACAATTTACTGTCTGTGAAGGAGATTCATTTCCCGCACATCTTATCAATAATTATTAATAACAGAAAACCTCGGAAGCTCTGATACACATAGTGCATTGCTGAAAATACCAGAGGGAATTGTGAACTAAGGGAGAATTTCGAAGTCGATTTCTTTCTTGATGGTCATTTTAAAATGTCAAAATAGAAGATACGACATAAAAAGTTTTGGTACATTCAGAGACCTTTCACTGTTTCAGTCTCTAGAAGAATGCAATTGTTTGTCAAAATAACGACTACCGTCTCAATCGTAACATTTATCCCTGTCGCGAGTGATGGTCGCGGTACGAACCTGCGACGCTAGGACCGTTAGCCGCGTAACATAGCCACTACACCAAAAGTCGACTTCAGTATCGTAGATGTTATCTGGCTTATAGGGCTAGCGCCACATCCCTATGAGATGGAAGAATCCATCATAAATCGTACTTTTCGCAGGAAGATAGGTACATTTGCGTGAGTGGGTCACCCGGAATAAGTGTTTTCTTCTAAATGTTTAGTTGTATCACAAAGCTTTTCCCGTTTCAGTACGAGGGAAGAAGTTGTCATTGCTTTTGTACAAAAATAAGGATATAGATTTTTTTTTGTTAAAAACATTCTTTTTATTAGTGAATTTGAATTATTAATCTTAAAAATTCCTTTAATGAATGCCTATTATTAAATCACTATTTCGCATCAATATAATTGGTGATTAGACTTCAAGTCGAAATTCTCGTTTCATTCGATTAGAAAAATGGAAAAATCAAAGCTCTTACCTGTCAGAAAGGAACAGGAGGAACAGTATAAATAAAATGTGTGGATTTTCACATTTTATTTATACACAGCTAGCACGTTTACACAGGAAAAGAACAAGGGACGAAAAACACACAACCGGACATCACAACTTACAGAAACAGAGTATCAATATCAACAAACCCAGAGGGGGGCACAGCGCCCTCGGGTGGAAACCTTGGACCTCGAAGGGTGGAAATAAAGTTTCAGCAAATGGTATTTTTGAAGTTTAGAAATTTATTCTTGTGAGGCATTTCTTAAAGAGATCATATAAAACTTTTAGAAATTTGTGAAATACATTGAGAATGAAGAGGTAATGTGGCATTTATTTTACATTATATGATCTGTTTATATCCATACATCTAATATAAAAATAAAATAAGACATCCATTCTCTATATATGTGGCTTTTTATTTGGTCACTAGCCGCCATTGGCGACCAGTCGGTTCGCCAATATTAATGTCAACTAAAGGGTTCTATCAATTTTTTTATCTAACTTGGTCTCATAAAACGTTTTTCAGCAAAATATTTTTAAGCTTCGAATTTCGATAGTCATATAATTCACTTATACTTTTATGTAAGTCTTAAGCAGTTCTGATCTTTTAACTCCGCATCTCTCTCTGATTTGCTATCAGTGCACGTAAAATTAAAGTGGAAATGATGAAACTTCAATTAATAGAAAGACTCTTTACTCAATCCAAACATGTCTTTAAATAAAACTATGAACTGAAAGCAGGGTATTCCGACATTGAAGTTCTGTGTTCACTACAGAAATTGAAACATTATAATTTTTTTTATAATTTATATTATCTTAAGGAATTATTCAGCACACATTTCACAGATTAAATGAAACATTCAGTTTTTAATTTTATTTTTGATGTATATAAATGCTCTCAATAATAACATCTTTTTAGGTTTATAAATATAATTCAAAAAGTTATGGTTTAAATTCCTTTAGTTTTATAGATTCATATTTGTAAAATATTCTTAATATTTCAACTTCTAAATAAATAAATAAGCATTTCTATCTTCTTCAAATCTGGCTGATTTATTCGGTTCTGAATATTACAAGTTTAGAACAATCATCATTATCATAATGTAGACCAATTATCCTAGAGTAACCCTGTTTGGCTTCTTTGATATCTTGATAAAGTGATCTAAAATCGCCAGTTTTTATCGAATAGTTATGTTGAAATTTCCATAGATCGATCAGCTTTGATGATTGATTTAGTTGATTGGAGTGCCACTTTTTTATTTTAAGTACTTATTGCCTCTAGAATATTTCGTTAAATATGATTCACAGAGCAGATGATATATGTAAAAATTTAAAAGTTGTAATTCATCAACCTTTTTTCCCTCAATCTACTAATTATACATTTCACTTAGATCATTTGTTAAGAGATGTATGTCTCTCCCCCCCAAAAAAATTAGGAAATTAGATGTTGGGCTCCTATTACAGATGTCCTGTATATATTAAGCCATATTTGCCTTAAATAAAACTGTTTAATTGAATTAGCAATATATGTATTATAAAATATTATAGAAAACGTTTCATTGCAATTATTTTCCAAAAATATCATGTTTCATATTTGTTTCATTTTATGCAGACACGTGCTGAAAAGGACATTTTTATATGTTTAATTTGGAATGATAGTGGATTTATTTTTTCTCATGTGAGAACATGAGAAAAAATAAATCCACTATATATAAATCCACTATGATGATATTGTTTTGGTTAGAAAGTTTTGATGTCTCCGAAATATGCGGGTAAAAAATATTTTCTATCTGCTTTTACAAATTTTGCATTGTTAATTATTACGTATGCTTGCTTGAAAGAAAATGCGTTTTCAAATAGCTTAGGTGTTTTTACCAGTATAGCTTTAATATTACTATGCTTCGTTGAAAGCAGATGCAAAGCCAAAATAGCAAAGAAAATTTTTCTACGAAGTTTTGCCTCTACGAGCTAAGGTTCTTTGCAGTAAATGATTATTATTGTAGTAAATTATTTCCAGTAATGAATTTTCCATTGAAGTAATTCGAACACACTTCGTCGTAAATTGCCACCGTGTTAACCCATTATCTGCAATTTCTAAAATTTCGTGCAAGTTATTTCAATGATTGGGCGACATTTGTAAAGTCTCGGTGTTAAACTTCATACTCATTAATATTGTCTGACAGCATAACCAATGGGTGTGAATTAAGTATGCCTTTAGTTTAAATTACTATTGTTTCGACTTCTTCGATACTTTTTTACTGTTAGCTTGAGCCCTGTAAAAATGGTGTTTAAATATTACTTCTTATTCCCATAAACTACCGAAATTAGGAAATCTTGGAAGAATGAATTTCCTCTGAATTGTTTTAGATGCAAAATATTTCGCCTGAGTCTCATTTGTAATACATGTTAATGTTTGCGATTTAATTCTTAAGCTGCACTTTTAAATTTAGGTCCAATATCGGACATTAGAGTAGAAATACATCTTCTACTATGCAGCTTTTTTAGAACTGCAATAAAAACTTCCTTTGTTAAAGTTATATCGTTTCTAA
Organism: Argiope argentata; assembly: GCA_026289955.1. Classification (NCBI taxonomy): domain Eukaryota; kingdom Metazoa; phylum Arthropoda; class Arachnida; order Araneae; family Araneidae; genus Argiope; species Argiope argentata. The sequence goes on from JAOUZG010031395.1 coordinate 270,026, forward strand.
ATAAATAGCATTAGCAGTCAAGCATATAAAAATCGGAACATAAACCTAGAAAAAAATCCTTTCTTTGATTTTTACATTTTGTTTGAAAAAATCTGAAATATATAAACCAAAATTTTAAGTAAAGTGTGCCTTGGAATAACCCTAGTAGCGCATAAATGCAGTAGAATATTATGACATTGATTAATATTCGCAATGTTGTATAATATTGCGAAATATTGATTAACATTGTATCATATCACACAATATTGTGCAAGAGGCTGTGTTTCCTGGGTATAGAGATTTCCCATTATTTGATTCACACCAGTCAGATTTTGATTAAAGCTTTCAATACAGTCGTGTATTGGGTTTGGTGAAGTACCTTTGCCACTAATGAGTTAATATTGAATTTTAATTATGTACTAAACCCTAAGCATCAATATGCAGAAATTTCGTATGCATATGTTAAAAATATAAATTATTAAAATCGTGTTTAGTTTGTTAAATTATTTGATGCTTTACTTTAAATGGAATATTTACATTCTTTAGTCTTTCGCCAGCTCTTAGTATAATGAATTCTCATCTAAAAAAAGATCTAAAGCACTTGATTTACATGTTTTTGAAACACCTTTACCTTTTTTTATCGATTTTCGCTCTGAACTCGTTGAATTATGCCACTCCTCTAAAAATTCAGCACTTATTTTTGACTTTTTTGCAGTAAAATATTTACTTTTTTTATTACAAGTTTCAGTAGCTTTGTTGTCACCGATGAACCGAAAATTACAGTGGGAAATTCTTATTAGTTTTATAAAATAATTTATAAGATTAAAGAGTGCATCATAAAAATTTGAAGCACTATCATTAGCTGAAAGAGTTACAGAGCATTTTATTTCATCTGTACAAGCAGGATAAATCGCGTGTTTCCAGAGATAGACTTTCGAAAGTATTTGAATCTCCATTTCCCTGTTGCAGCCATAGGTGGCGAGCTCATGAGGCTCAGTTTTAATCAGCGTTAAAAAAACAATTGAATTCATTCAGAATCAAATTTTATTAATAAGTATTTGCAGAATTGTCACAGCCTCTTAAACTAACCTCGATACCAGTAAAAATACAGAGTTCCAAACTGGGTGTTTTCAAAAGAGCCACTCCTGACTTATAGAAAAATAGCCCAGTTTAAAATTGTCTCGATGGATTAAAACATTTTATGAAGACAACACCAGTATAGGCGCCTTCTGAGGTGTCGGAAATGCCATGTGTCTCACCTCGGAAATTTAAAAGTATCGACTTCGAACAATTTTAGATGGAATTTTCTTTCATTATACCTGTTGGTAGCTATTTACACCAACCTAATTTTTTTCAAAAGCATTGAGGATATGCTTTCAGTAAGTTGGATTTTTTCATGTGCTTTACAGCCTGTTAAACAAAGAAGTATATACATTTCAAGCGAAATCCAGAGTAGAACGATTGCAGTTCTCTGGTAGTTAGTCATAAAAAGAACAGACTAATATATAGAATACAGAGAAAATTTTAAAAATTATGCTTTGCATTAATTATCTCTTTTAACTTTTTATGCATTTATTGTAAAACGTTTGTTGGAAACTGATTTATTTATAGACATTCTTTAATACAATTCGAGCATTGCAGCAGAATTTTTTTTTAATACATCTCAAAATGAAACTCTAGTACTCTTTCATACCATGTAAAAATGAATTAAGGTTACTTGGGGTAATTCTCGATTAAAGTTTAACCTACGTAAAATGCTTAGTAATAAATCGCTTTCTGTAAAACAAATGATTTTAAATTTACGTAGATACAATTGATTTCCAGCAAGAATGATTGGAATCTTTTCAATGGTTTCTAAAATGCCTAATCCAATGGCATAAAAACATGAACAAACAAACAAGACTGAATCCAAATAATTTCTATCATTTTAATTGACGACCCTTTCTTTATTTACATCCTTACTATTCAAATAAGAATCCATTTTTGAGGTTTCAAATATTATTTTAGGAGCAGATTCCTTAAAATTCCTTCAATTAATATACTAAAATCTTGACAAACTCTCTACTGATATCGTTGTCATGACAATAACGATAACTAAGATGCCGTTCCATGGCAGCGTTTTCCGTTGCGTTTTTCCGCAAGTGACACAATATTGAACACAAATTTAGTTCCCATTTGAAATTTGGGGAATATAACGTTTTTCTAGTTGAGCTACGCCAATGAGACTGAAGGCCAAGAATCGTCGGATCCACCAAGGTAAAATGCCTTATAATGTTTTAATCGCATAGTTTTGCTATAAAATCAAATGACAAAACTTGTATAATTAAAAATATTTTTGTTATTTTCCCAACTACAAATAGCTTATTCAAAAGTCTTTATGAACTGCAGATATCCATTGTACCGCAGCGTCCTCTTTGAAAGTTGAAAATTAATCGACGGCATCTCTCGACTCGACAATAGCATTACCTAAACACTTTTCATTGTTTTAAATTTTAAGGATGAGTAAGGATTATTAAATAATGTTAATAACATTATATCGCTATTTTTTTCTAATTTCTTAATGTAAACCATGCTTCTGGGTTTGATGCTGACAACATAACCTTTTTAAAGGCGCTGATCGCTTTGAGTTTGTTATGCCACAGAACAATATCCTTTCTCATATTTTTTTAATGTAAGGTTAATGGTAACTTATGTGATAAGTAAAATATTAACTCTACATTAACTAATTATATTTTATGTCAGTGTTGTCTTCCTGTCACAATTTATTTAAAATTCTTAGTGGCCTGTTCTCTAATGCGTTTGGAGCAATGAAACTGTAAAGTTTTCATAACACATATTTATTTAACAAACCACAACATAAAACTCATAAAATATTCCATTGTTATTGAAATCACAGATTCTGAATACAAAATTCGAACTGAATGTCTGAATTCACATGGCGCCATATCTGAATTTAACACATGGCGCTATCTAGCTGTATATTTAGGGCCTCTCATGAACAACATCAGCAATACTGCATTCAGACAGAATCTAGCGAATGAAATGCAGTAAATCTCAATAACACTGTCTGTCAGACAAAATCTGTTGCAAGGCTTATTTTCCAATTATTAGGGCCCGAATAAAACAAAGAAAATTGTTGAATTATCTTCGAAAGATGGATAAACTAAGAATATGCGAAGATATTAAATAATATCTTCAAACAAATTAAGCATTGTAATCGGAAAACAAATTTAAGCATTGTGTTATACAAAATTGTAGAATGATTGGAAAAACAAAATGTTTCTTAAAATTATGAATTATGTATGGTTAAATAATCTTTTAATCTATGTAAATATAGATATTTTGCATCAAAAAAAATATTTTCAAGCTACCACTTGATTAAAATACATAGTTTGGATCGGCTTTAAAAATATCTATCGAATTCCACATTTTAAAGCGTTGTGGTTGAGGTGAACTGAGGGCTGTGTATTGACCGCTCTTTGCGGCAATTAAAATGACCGGTATCAATAGACGTTGGCAACAGTTAACTGCAACATACTAATGGATTAAAATGAATAAGTATGGCCACATAAAACAAGAAAAGGATTAAAAAAAATTAATCATACGTAACAGCCCTAGAACCTTCGACCTTACGCTTTTGATTCAAATTGTGTATGTTAGACACGCAGTTGTCTAATATTGAATACTCATCCTTTTAAACTGTGACCATGTGTAAGGGGAATGTGCCTTCTCATAATCTATATATGCAAACGCTCAAATCTGCGAATTCAATTTAACATTACTCGCATTCCCTGATTTTTCTCTGACCTTGACCTTGTTCTTTTCCTGTATAAACATGGGAATGATGTCTTACTGTCACATAGAGTTCATATTTTAATCTCAAATTTAAATGGGTTACTTGGTATATACTATTTGAAAGGACATCGCATACGAATTCTTACTAATTTCTCATGTACAGTTATATTTTCATATAGATTATATAATTTTGGTAGAATTTCTATACACTTTTCCCAGATATCTCGCCTTGCAGCTAATTTATCCCAATTTCTTCTTTCTAAACAAGTGAAATCATTATCAAAACGAATAATCCTCAATATGGTGCAAAATATTTCAAGGGACATTGTCTAATGTATATTGATATCAGAATCGGTTAACGCTGCATTCTAATTTCATGTACTAAACACTGAGCATCAAATGCAAAAATTTCTTATTTACCCATTAAACAATGTAGTAGCATTGATGCTACATAATGTAGTAGCATTGATTCAAAAGGTAGGTCTACAACCTTTAGCCTTACACCAACTTTAAACAGTGCATTCTAATCTTAAAAGGGATCTAAAGCTCTTTATTTACTTGTTTCCGAAACACCTTTACCTTTATCAAATTTTATGTTTCAATCCTTTACCCTAATGTGCTACCGAAGCTAAAAATCCAGTACTTGTTTTTAACGCCACTGAGGTTAAACACTTACTCACGTTATTACAAAATGTAATAGTGTTGCTGTTATTAATGAACTAAAAAATTCAACTTAAATTTATTAAGTTTTGCTTTCTAATAATTAATACAAATTTAATGTTTCGAAATTTTTTTTAAATGATTTATAATAAACAAAATTTCATTTACTATTGATCAAAGGTACTTCTAATCAATATTTAATTGTTTTCTGTAAAACAAATGCTCTTTAAATTAACTAGATATAAGTGGTTTTCAAGAATTTATTTTGGGAAAAAATGAATAGAATCGTTTCAATAATTTCTAAACTGACATATATTGTCATATAAATCATTTCCTGAAATTTCTTAAATTAATGTACTAAAATTCAAACTAACTTTGTTGAGATCATTTTCAAGACGATAACGATCCATAAGACAACGTTATCTTGCTGCCCATTGCGTTTTTTCTGCATACAGCATAATATTCAAATCAAATTTATTTTCTCTTAAAATCCGGGGGTTATAACGTTATTCTAGTTGAGTTACACCAATGAGACTGACTGATATCCAAGAATCGTTTTTATTGATCCTCCTTGGTAAAATGCCTTTTAATGTCTTAATCGCATAGTTTTACTATAAAATCAAGAGATAAAATATTAATACCTAATTTTTTTTATTATTCTTCCTTCAACAAAAATCCTTCAAAAATTTTATGAACTGCAGCTCGCCGTTGTAACGCAGCGCCCTCTTTCAAGATGAAATTCAATCAACCGCATCTCTCTAACACTCTTGGCTTGCAATATTGTTACTCAAATACTTTTCACTTTTTTGAACATCAAAGATTAGTAAATTTACGAATGATTATAAAATGTTAATTACATTATATCACTAATTTTTTATATTTTCTTAATATGGCTAATGCTTGCTGCGGTTATATTATGATATTTAACTTCATTTCACAATTGCTGATTGTTTAAATATGAAAAGCATCAAAACAAATTATTTTCTGATATTTTTAAACGCAAGATATGAAATTTATTATTATGTCTATGTTACACATTAATTCGTGGTTTCCCTGTTACCCCCGTTTTACAAATAGCTAATTTAAATTCTCAATGAACTTTAACTATTTGTTTTCCGACACGTTTAACGAAATAAAGCAGTAAAGTCTTCTTAACATATATTTATTTCGCAAGAAGCAGCAGTAAACTTTAAAAATATTCTATTGCTATTGAGATCGCAAGTTCTGAATAGAAAATTCTATTACCATTCTGATGCTGCCAATCGTGCCATCTAGCGGTAGATTCGACCTCTTTCATAAACTACATTAGCAAAGCTGCATTCAGACAGAATCTAAATACGTTTTTAAAGGTGAAGCACTTAGAAGGATGAACTTTCTAAATTCTATACATCGAGATGAATATCATTCAACGCAGCATAAGAAAATCAGTTGATAATTTATTCTTACATTAAAGTTTTAATTACTCCATAACATCCACTAAGCGTTTTGCTTTAATTATAATTAAATTTCAACTTCAGAAATAAATAATGAGAAAATTATTGTTTGTTATTTTTAAATCAGGTAGTTTTTTTAGTAATATAAATTGATGCCTGAAATATATAAACGCTCTTTTAGTGAGAACTTTGCCTTCTTAATGTAATGTATTGATTTTTTATTAAATCAACAAGAATTTCGACATATTACTTAAGTTATCATATAGTTACGAAATAAACCTAACTTATTCAACATATTTGAAAGGCATTAAACAAATGTACACTTAAAGAATTTTATTGTATTTAAAAATCTATACGATCAGGTTTTTAATTCAGCAAAAAAATGTATTGAGTCAGTTGAAATTCAGTTTCCTTTTCAAATTAAAACTCAAACAATTGTTAAAATTGATAAAAAAATTTATGAAAAAAATATTTTTCTGATGATATGTATTTGATATGATGATAGATATATTTATGAATTTTGATTTGGCATATAAAAACTCGTATCAATATATGTATTTTTCAATATAATTGATATGATGATCTATATTGATATGATATATAATTAATATCAAGCAAAGTTTTAAAAAAATATCTGAAAAAGTTTATTTTCAAACAATTGCTTTAGTGAAACAATAGATTTATCAAAGATAAAGAGGAAAAAATAAACAAAAAAAAATGATCTGATTCAATTTATTAAGCTGCTTTGTGTAACAAACTTACTCGAGTGCTATTTTTGTATACTCCTTGAAATGCAATTTAGCTTTGTAAAACGCAGGAATATTTGCATGTTTGCAATTACTTGGAAATATGGAAGAATATAAAGTAAAAATTTACTAGAAAATAACAGAGAAAAAATTTCAATGTAATATTAAGTATAATGATTTTTGAAAATTATAAGTGATTTCAATGTGTTAACGCCTTGCTTTCTTTTTTGGAGATGTCATCAACAGATGGCGCGCCTATTCCTTTACATCATGCATGTTACTTGCTCGTATGGTATGTGTCTTCATTTTTAGTGATTGCATAAACATTTTGGCCCGACCGAGCCGAGAGAATGGTCGGTGACTCGTGGAATTCCAAGTGCTGATTTCAGCGATGAAGATTTGTGAGGTAATGTAAATCGCATTTGATTGTGTGAGCGGATTCATATGGATTAATTATTAGTATTGTACTGTTGCAAGTTTTACTAGTTAATTGCCTTATGTGCAGAGTTTTAGATACTGAATTGTTATCGCTGGTGGATTTGATTTTCGGATTTTAGTGTAAAGTTGTTTTTATTAATGTTCTGGTGTCATATGTTGTTTGCTTGTGTCCTTGTTTGATGGTTGTGTTTGTCAGCGATTTTGGTTTTACTTGAATTCGAAATTTGAATGTGAAATCGAGAGCATTTCAGTAGGATGTCAGGGAAACACGGAGGCTTTGTATGTGAAGAACATTTTGTGAGTACCCGTAAGAGTAATATGGATGGTAAATATGCAGTATTAGTGGCTTTGAGTAAAGATCCGTCATGTTTAAGGAATTCCAAAGACAAAGCAGTAAGGCAACTTCATTCGTCGTGGAAGCGAATCCCTAGGCAAACGCCTAGGGATTCGGAATATTTGTCTTTGAATGCGGATTTTTCTAGGGAGTATGAGGATTTGGGTCTTATGTAAAAGGTTGTTGAGTCGAATGAACCGCTCACACAATATTAAATAAAATGCCATTTTCGTCCTGATAAACTGACCAAAACAACCAATAGTTTTCTTCAATGATCCATCCCCTACTACAACAAATTTAAGAATAACTGATATACTAATGAAAGGAGACGTGTTGGAAAATGTCTTTGCGACTATTCGATTTCGGAGACACAAGTTTGCTTTCGTCACTGATATACGAAAGATGAATACGTATCCTTCAACGTATCCTGTGAAAAGTTAGATCCGAGACGGAGATCGTAACTTATCGATTGAAAACGGTAACTTGTAAAAGGTCCAACGCGCCTTTTCTTGCCATACGAACCCTGCAGCAGTTGGCTCAAAATGAAAAAACAAGACTTCTCTCGGCCTCTGACGTGTAGCTGTACAATTCCTATGAAGACGATATCATTAGTGGAGAACCTAATATAGACTGCCCGTCGGCTACAGACCCAACTACAAGATGTCCTGCAATCGTGTGGAATGGTACTCCACAAGTGGTCTTCTGAGTTGTTGAATAGTTCATTATAGTCTGACGTCGAGCATTCCTTCTCAGCTTAGTCTGACTTACCTGTGAAAACGCTAGTCATCAGTTGGAACCCGTTACATGATTGTTTTGTGTTTAAAATCTCTATTTTGTATAAACCTTCGTTTAATAAACGTGAGATACTGAGTATTATAGCGAGACTTTACGGTACTCTGGGTTCTTAGGTCTTATGTTAACTAGAGCAAGACCCTTTTACAAAGATTATGGCAGCAAACCCTGGATTGGGATTATGTACCCCCCCCCTCAATTGCAAAAGAATGGAAGGAGTTTGTGACCACCTTGAAGTGAATGAAAACTAAGAAAATGAGTAGATTTATGCTGACCGACGAACAGTTAAAAATCATCCTTCAGGGTTTTGCATATTCGTCTTAAACGGCCTACGGAGCTGCCGTTTACTTAAAGGGTTTCTATCAGACCGATCGTGCAAAGGGGACTATCTGGCAAGCAATTCACGTGTTGCACCTTTTCGTGTTATTTCAATACCTCAACTGGAGCTCTGTGCCTATGTTCTTCTTGCTCAGCTTATGCAGAAAATACTCTAGTATAAAAGTAGAGATTAATGATACTGTTCTTCATACAGATTCGGAAATTACCTTAGCGTGGTTAAAGACACCTGCGAATCAACTTAAGACATTTATAGTTAATCGAGTATCAAAGGTTCAAAGATTGTCAGAAAAGTGTAATCGGATTCACGTGCCATGGAATCTAAATCATGCCAATCTTATTTCAGGTCGGCTACGCTCTTACGAGGTCCTAAAATCAGAATTGTGGTGGAGGGGCCCACCGTTTCTTGAGAAAGGGGAGTTATTCAGTATATAACCAAGCTCGGATCTGCTGAGAGAGTTTGAATATTCTAGTGAATTCAAGACGGTGAAGTCTGAAATGTCTGTATCTAGTGAGATCAAATTGCGAGCAGTCCTTTTCATCTGATATATTGTGTATGAGTAATAATTCTGAAAAATTCTTCTTATTTATAGCTATGTACTCAGATGCCTAAATGATATGAAACGATCTGTGATACTGTTTGGCCCTCTAAGTGCCTCAGAACTGGACCTGACTCAAACTACTGTCTGTCCATGACAAGATCTCTGGCCGACAATCGTCTATATTTACGGCCGGCGTTATAGAAACAGGTTACTGTAGGAAGAGTCCATTTCGCAGAGGTAGAAATTCATTCAAGTTTCTTTCGTTGGGTCGTTTAGCTCCTAGTTTGCGGTATTTGATATATTGCCTTTAATTTTCGAAAACAAATTCGAAAAATAATTCACTGAGCTGAAAATCATTAGCATGCTTGGAATTTTGAAAATATGTACTATTCCTCTCAGAATAATACAGAAATTCCTGTCTGAATAATACAGAATAGAACAGAAAGAACAGAAAAAAACTGAATAATTATTTATATGCCTAACGACTGCACAAGAAGAAAAAAAATTAAGTAGAACCCCGCATGACAAAAAATTAATTTTCATTTTATTTGTTTTAAATTTATGTAACTACTTAAGATAAGATCAGATTCTCCGCACCAAACACGAAGTAATCTGTATAATTCAACATAAAAACAATAACATAATAATCGTAATCATTTCATAATATTTATAAAAGGTTGCTTTTATTCTGTTATAAAGTTAAATATCCATTGTTTAATATGCTTAAAGCCTCCCCCAAAATTTTTTAATTAATTAATTAATTTTCGATATATATACTATTTTCCGGAACTCAAAATTAACAATTACCATTTTATCAATTTTTAGTTTTAAAAAAATCAAACTTATTTTGTAACTTATTTTCAATATGTATAAGCTTTCTACAACACAATTAATTCCGCATTTATTCGTAAAAGTGTTCTAAATTTGAAAATAATTCAATTGTTCCCCCAAGCGCGTGTCAGATGTCTCGGAACTGAACTAAAGAAATGCCCAACATAGCTTTACATTATTCTTATAAAAGCGTTGTAAAAGTTCGTTTTTGTAATCCAGATGACCATTTATTCATTTCTCCTGGCTTGAAGAAAAAATTAATTTTTTGAAAGAAAACTTTTTTTTCGAATTGTCAATTCAAATAAAAGAAAGATAAAGGAGCTTTTCTTTTCAATGTATATTAGCCGTCAGGAGCTGTGTAGCAATAAAGGATCCATAAATTCCTGCATTCATCTTATATTTTCGATGCTAAAAATTCTTCATTCCTATTGTCCAATACCTTTCTTTTCAAAGCCCATCAATGCTGTTCAAAAGTATTTATCTGTCTCCGTTTTACTATCGCAATCAGTGCACCTGAGCAGAAGAAATTTTGTTAAATATTTTAATCTTTCTTACTCACATTAACGTGCACAAATTTTTAGATTCTTGTAATCCTATCTGAGGAAAGCTAGAAAAATAACAGGAAGGCGTGAACACAAGCCTCTCCATTTATAGTCTCTCCATTCTTAAATCGAAAAGGCATTTTAAAGGATCTCAAAATTCAAGAGAAAATAATTAAATAATGAAATGCAGTTAATATAAATCAAAGAAAATATTAATAAAATATAAAAGAAGTAAACTAAGCAAATATAACGATACGAGCAACTGCGACTAAAGCGAGAGGACGAATGTGCAATAGTTATTTTATCGCTTCATTTTTTCGCCAAAATAAAAAATAACTCGCCAGACTTCCGTTCGATTCCACCCATTCAAAATGGATCCTCCCTCTCGACACCTGTTTTTATAACGCCCGCCATAAACATAAACGATTGTCGGGCAGAGATCTTGTTATGGACAGACAGTAGTATCGTCTGCATATAGGCTTATCGTGATGTTATTTTGTTGGGGGATGCCATTCAATTCTAGTAGGAAAATCACAAGGACAAGAAGACCACTTTGAGGAACTCCTGCTCTTAGTTTTCTTTTTGTGGAGTCGGTTTGTTTAATTGACGCTGTAAAATATCGGTCAGTTAGATATGATTTTTTTAATTCTATAAGGATTTTGGGGAAGTTGCGGACGATCATTTTGTAGATGAGTCTATGTGATGATAATTCGTTGCAATGTATAGCAGCATAAACCTCTAATTAATTTGAAAATTAAGGGGTGAAAGGCACAGTTTATATCGCTCTAACGAGCACTGTAACACAATTACTGAATATGTGCAATTACGATACAATTAATTGCAATCACAGGTGAATGAGAATATCACGTGGGAAGGACTTAAAATTACTATAAAAAAATTGGGGGGAGGGGAATCCTACTCTAAGATATTATTTGTACTTCCATCTATTCGTTACAGTTGATCCCATTAAAGAAAAGAATAGCAAACAAGAAAAGTTCGAGGCATGTTATTCGTAAGACAACATTCTTTCTGAAATTGTAGGTAGCGTGTGTACGACAGATTTTTGACACCAAAAGTTTGATAAGCGACCGCAGCGACACACACTTAGAAACTAGAATTCACATCGAATCCCTCCATTTCGTATGTAAGTAACCGGAAATTACACCATATTTAAAATTTAATAGGGATGAATGGAATATTTATTGTTGATTGTTATATTTATTTCTATTCTGCTTTAATTTATTATGATATTAAAAATAAGCAACACGTTTCACATTTATTTTGATATTAAGAATTGAAGGTTCTTACTCTTTAAAATACAAATTATAGTTAAAAAACTATCTTTCGATATATGAACGAAAAATTTAAGATGATTGAAAACTTTTCAAAACTCTTTATTTAAGATGTTTGAAATTAAAATTTATATCATTTTAAAAAGCTACTTTTTTTTAAATTAAAAAATGAAATTTTAATACAAATATTTCTTGCTGTTGTTGCTTTTTAAAATAGTTAACTCTTGGAATATTTTGATTTGTGCGATGTTCCTACAAAAAGTTTAATGAAATTTTGTGTTTAGTATTTAGATTGTGTTTGTATTGAGATTTTTTTTTTGTATAATATGGATGAGTATTGAAAATAAATTATGGTATTTGGCTATTATTTTCCAAGAATTAATTATTGTTATTTTCTTAACACTGTAACTTATTGTGAATTATTATAAAAATTTCTAAGCACTAGTTTTTTTATCAGTAAAATTAAGACTCGATTTATATTCTATGTTAGTTTTAAAATTATTAACAAAACAAGCATGATTTTAGATTTTTTATAAAATATCTATTTAGATATTTTATAAAGTTTTGGTTAAAGTGAATAACTTTTCGGGTGATAAATTGTTCCAAATTAAAGAAAAAAATCTATCTCCAGACTCAAAAAATTGCTCACATTCAAACTTCGCCACGAGGAATGCGACTTTGATCTTTACTCTGTCCTATTCGTTCAGAAAACGCTCCCAAACACACAATAATAACAAAAGTTATAACGTTAAGCGATAATGTCGTTATTGCAAAATAGCAATAATGACATTATCGCTTTGCAATTATTGCTCAGTCTAATGTTATCAAAGATCAATTCACAAAAAGGTAGTCTGTTCAGTAACAAGCCGAGCTCTAATTTAGAATTTTCCATCCATAAAAAAAATATTTTAGTAAACATTTATATTGAGAAACTGAATCTCTTTTAACAATTAAAACTTTTTTATTTCAATATTTTTTCTCTAAGAAAACCACCTCTAAATATGTTTAAAATATCCGAACATTTCTCCGATAATCTGAAATTTTTAGCTAAAATTTTAGCGAAATTAAATGCAAAAATGCTGGTTTATGTTTTAAACCGTTCTTTAATTCTTCAGAAGAAAATCGAAGTCTGATGCAGTTTCTAATAAGATATAAGCATAGAATTTTTATTATTATGTATAAAGAAAACAATTTTTTATAATTACGCATCGATAACCATAAATTAAAGCATTAAAGTAATTCGTAAAAGCCTGCTGAAAGAAAAAAAAATCAGAAATCAAGGATTTAGTTTTTTATACAACTGATCTATAAAAAAATGATTAAAATAATTAGCTCTGAAACTAGAAAGTAACTGCTAATTTTTTCAAAAAATTTTTTTGCAAATAATGATACCCCCTCCCCCCTCCCACTTTTTAAAATATTGTTTTAAACGCCCTTATTTTGCTTTAAGCGATTTTAAGAGAATATTAGGTGAGAAATTTAGTGAAATATTTAACATTTAGCTACATTTTTATTTAAAAAAAAACAATCAAATGTAGTCATGACTGTAATGCCCTATAGCTAAATTTTGTGCAGTTTGGTCCAGCTTTGATTTTCTGAATACATTTATTCATTTTTTTAATTTTAGTGGATTAGCACGCTAGCAATATCTATGGGCCTATGAAACTGTTACATATCAGTAATGAAATGTATTAATTTTATACAACAAATATGGTCCGTTTCGCCATTTTAAGGTCTAAACCCTTGGCATTTTAGCATTCTTTCCACTTTATTATTATGCGCTATTTTTTTAAAAAATAGTTAAATATAATTTTATAAATATTTTAAGCAGGCAGCGTGCTTGTAAATTTCCTTGATTCAAAAATGAATCAAAATATTCTACAAGATTGATGGTAAACCTGAACTGAAATACCTTGTAATGGTAAAGTCATTTTCTATTTGTTTCCTATGGTTAATATTGTGGTTGTAATAGGGAATTTCAATTTAAAAGAGCGATGTTTAAAAAAAAACTTTAACAATTGTTTGATATTCATGTTCATAAAACAATTTCCTTACCCTATTTCGAATTTGTTACAAAACTTTTGAAATACTCTTACTTCATAAAGCATTATTAGATTAAAACAAAATTCATGTCAGATGTTATTTTGATTATTTTGATTTATTAAATGATGTTATTTTGGAAATGAGCTTTGTGGAGTCAACAAAAATCCATAGGCGAAAAAAAAAAAACCGTGGGTGAAAAACACAACAATTCATAAGCGAAAAATCGAAATTTTATTATCTGTACGAGTATCTAAAAAAATCAGCTTTTAATAACGCTCTGCCTTTGGATTTACAAAAGCTCTGATTAAAAAAAAAGAAGTTAATGACTACAGCAAATAAAACCTAGAAAATTGTCATTTTGAGCACGTGATTAAATAAATGAAATAAATTGGAAATGTGATATTATTTTTTTAAACAATAAATGCGAGGCAAAGTTTTTTTTGGATCGTTTGCAGTACTAAAGTGACTCATTCAATGAAACAATTTAAATGAATAAAAGTATAATTTAACTTGCACGAGTGATTGGCTATTCAAGAAATGATGCTCTGACATGATACATTGAAATATGCATAGCAGATTTTTTTTTTAATTTAGATCATTTTAATATTTTTCTTTCTTTTTTTTTTAATCTTGAAGGGATATGTTCTGAATAACTTGCAATGATCGAGCTCTTATCTGTTTCTACTCTTCAACTGGATTAATTATATGATAATAAAACTAAGCAATCGATATATGTTCTTAATATCTAACCATTGCTCCAAAAATTATTATTTATTAAAATAATGATTTTTTATATTTGTTTAAAAATTTTATTCTACATTTTTGTAAAGTTTTATTTTTTTTTATTTCGATTAAGGTTGTCGAAAGTGAACAATTATAAATAAAAAAAAAACATTTTCTTAAAACATAATGAAATAGAAAATCTGAGCACTACACTTGAGTGGACTATAAGTTATTTACATCTCACGAAGAACCCGCATTGTCGAGTTCATTGCCCCTTCACCATTAGGGCCTCTTTCAACAGCAGCTGAAGTATCAATAGACGCTGCTAGTGTACAACCTTCACATTTTATTTACTTTTCTGCGAAGTGGGTCAGTCGATGGGGCCATAAACAGACAGGTGCGTTGATATTAGAAACCGATCGTTGATCTATGCGTGTTTTGCCGTCTGAAAAACTCATTTTGTAGTTACGACCGTAATTGAAGAGAGTTTTATGTTCCCAATGCTATCAAAAAATAAGGGGAGGAGAGAATCTTCGTATCATTGCTCATAGTAAATATAAACTTTCAAAATAATTTTATTATTTCTTTAAAAGTAGAAAGAATGAATTTTTGTTTTAAAGGGCATATTTCTATTCAAAGTTGTAAATATTTGCACAATTTTTAAAAGCTTCAGAATATTGTAAAAAAATAGAACAAGAAATAATCGTTTTGCTTATGTTTTGACCTACTTTATTTTTTTTAACTCTCACATTCTCTGCCCTAAACAAAAATTTGCATGAGTATTCTTGAAACTTTTTCCTCCCACAGATTATTTCAAAATCTTGTATCATTCCCCTCCAAAGAAAACCGAAAAAAATTATAGGTGAAAATACAATTCATTTTCGCAGTAATCGTATAGCGTCACTAAGCTAGATACACAGCGCCCTCTAGAAATTTAACAAACTTGGTATTGACGGGTTAAGCTTGATGGCCGAAAGTTTTTCTTGTACATTGTCAGGGGGGAATGTAATACAAATAAAAATAAATAAAATTAAATGTATTTTATCAATGAATTGGATGAAATGTAAAGTTGTAAGATAGGCCAAAATCATTTGTAAGCGCCTATTTCATTATTCTTAACTGGAAGTTATATTGAGCATTAATAACAAAATGAAATAGTTTTCAAACTGGTTTTTATATTAATTGCTTGCTGCTCTGAAGGAATTAGACGATTAGAGTTTAATAAAACTATAATCTGTCTCCTCACTACTTTGTATGAAAAAAAAATATTTCAAAATGCCTTTTTTTTTTCACTTAAACAAATACCACAACTGAAAAACTGAAAATTTTTGATAGGTTACGAATACTTTTGAATCACAAATTTTACCATTTTATTTAATACTTAAAGAAACCTTAAATACATTGTCTGTCCTTGATAAAGTTGAAAATATAAATCGATTAACCAAAGAAAAATGTTATAAAACAAACAATGTACAAATAAATATACCACTATTAATGTTTTCAGTTTAAATTGCATATATAAATATAATCATTTCCCCTATTTTTATTGGGGAGTGATGTCATTCCGTGTTTCAGCTGAAATTTCGTGATTAAAATTTGATTACTGACCCCTTGTTGAAAGTATATTAACCGTATATAATAAATATATACTGCATCAATTCAATTTTTTTTGGTTTCATTCATATCCACTACTTCCCGTGGAATTTTTCTATTAGAATTATGGAACATGCTGTTTTATTCCGTTCATTCACAAATTTCATATTAATTGAAATTGGTTGGTTGCTTTTTTACAAAAGCTATAATGTTACTTAAACAAAAAGAGAAGAAACATGATTTCGAATTTCGAAGACAGATTCTGGTTCCAGTTACCAGAGGGCGCTAAATCAAAAAAATCAATTCGCTGAATTTCAATGAAATTTTTTAATAAGCTCTATTTCCCAAGATTTAAAAAAAAAGTTTAAATGGTTTCCGCAAAAGGAGAAAAAAAATTTAAAGCTTTCAAAGGCAAACAAAAAGCATTTACAAATTAATAATAATGCAGAGGCGGCGGCAGAAACTTTCCGACTGGAGGCAAGTAACATTTTCAAGATTTAGCTTTCAAATATCATATAATTATCAATTTTACATTTTAGAAGTAATTAGCTTATGTGATTAATACATATTTAATAAAAACTGATTATAAAAAGTAATAATTATAATAACTAGGGATTTATTACATGCAATTTTTTTATGTATCTTTCTTAATTTTTTGGGTGCAAATTCCGTTAAAAATTTTTGAATTTTTTAAAAAAATATTTGTTGTTTACTGACTGTAATAGCCAAAGAATTCAGACGATCTTGATTTCTTGATGTAAAACTCTACAGTTGTCACTTAAAAAAAGATTAAAAATTAAGTAGAATAATTAAAATCAAATACTGAAATTACCAAAGAAAAACTAATAAAATATTTTTGATTATAGGTTTAACTTAAAGTAAAATAAGGCTCTCATCCAAAAATTTTAAAAAATATAACTGAAAAACATGGCATTTCAATTTATGGTTATTATTTACATATTAACGATCTATTCTGCTTCATTGACTAAGAACTCTTTTAAAATGAATTGTTTTTGAAAGATTCATTGAAATTTTATATATTAGAAAGATGAAGAATGGACGTAAATTAAACATTATATATATATATATATATATATATATATATATATATATATATATATAATGTGTAATTAATATTTTATGTAACTTGCTTTCGTAAGAGGTTTGTCAGCAAAATATTTTCAAATGTTGGTTGTCATATAATTCATTTAGTGTATTATTTAGGCCTTAAGATGTTCTGTTTATTGCACTACTCATCTCTTTCTAGCCGTGCCAATAAATTTTAATTTCAAATTAAAATGGAATTGCTGAAACTACAATTGATATAAAGACATTTTTATACTTCATTCAGGTTTGTCTTTAAATAAATACCTTCATTTAGCTACATTGTTTTACAAGGAAAAGGAATTTAACATTTGAGGTGGAAAGATTGAAAAAGTCTCATTCTTTTTTTTAAAAAAAAGCAAGCGGAACAAAAGGTTAAAATGTACATGTGTTAAGCCAGGGTCGCCAAGATGAGTGCTATCTCTTATATAAAAACTCTTATCGCTATCTCCGTTCCCGGAGGCCCCGGTTAAGCTCCAATAATTTCTTTTTATACTTGTTAGTACTTGCTATTAAACTTATTTCTCAATTATTTTTTACTTCTTAATTCTTTTGTTAGAAATTATGTTATATATATATATTAAAAAATCTTTTTAACAAATAGAGAAATTTCAAAACTGGCGAATTCTTTTTAAGTCGTTCAGAATTAAAATAAAAAAAAACATTTTTAATTTTAAAAATTTTTTTATGTGTTCTCTACTTATAAAATTTGGCCAAAAAATGGCAATATCGTGAGAGAATAAAAAATGTAATCTTAATATAAGTGCTGTCATTGCGGCTGTGCATATATGCCATAGATCTAAAGAACTGGGGCGAAAAAATCAAACCTTGTATTCTTATTATTTGTAAAAGAGAGAATGCTGTTTACTTTCCAAAGTATGGAAGTTAATTAAATATTCAATTCATTTGAATACACTGACATTTTATTGTTTTTCTACAATAATTTCGGAGCAAATTATTTTACAAGAAACGTTTTCATATCATCTTAAAATTCAAACTTCTTCCTATTCAAAGATGCGCAGTTTCATTCCCTGTAATTTTTCTCTGATTTTGGCCATTTTTTTCCCAAATTTAAGAAACAATTAAGTAAATGCGGATGATTGTGAAATAAGGCATTTTAACGGCATTTTTTTTAAAAAAAATAGTCTGGTTCAGAGGACATTTTGATTCAAATTAAAAACACAAAACGCTAAGAGTATATAAAGAAAAATGTATATTTTGATACTATAAATTAGGATACTATAAATTTTGATTTTATAAATTAGGATTTGTTTTTATTTTAAAATAATCAGTAACAAAGTATTTTGACTACGAGTAACATGGAATATATAAACTAGGAGTTTAATAAACGAATGCAGATAGAAAACGGGAATAAACAGAAATAAATCTACAGAACAATGTCAACTTCTCTTTCTACATAGGGTCAAGGACGCATGTCTCTTTTTTATCCTTGAAAGGGGCATCGGTAACGAACAGCCCCTTCAATGAAACAAGTTTAACTATTTTCCGAATTACCGTTGCAATTCCCCCTCCCCCTTTTTTTTATGATCGCAAGGATGTTCTATATAGAAGGAAATAGTTGAATCTGGCAGTCAACTAAACACGAACAATACCTCATCGAATTGAAAACACTTAAACTGGGAATATAAAATAAATGAAAAAAATTCTGAAATTTAAACGAATGTCGATTTTATTTAGAATCTGTTCTAGCAGAAGGTCCCCATAAAAAGAAATTGCACTACAAAAAAGAAGATATATATATATTGGTTACCTCTGATGTTGTAAGAGGCCTTAGGTAGAAACCTACTCTACCTATTTGATAATCTGGCCACGCACTCACCAACCTAAAAGTCTAAAAGATTAAATAAGGATTGCAACCAAACAATCGATAATAAAATATCTGGTAGTGCGAAGAAACCATGTAAAATGTGAAAAATATGTGATTTTTCTCTCGTTAAGATGAATGGTGGAAACTTTATAACTTTAACATCTTGTAAATATTAAAGTTCTTTCATTTATAAATGTCATAGTGAAACATGTAAAATGCATTCATAAAAATTGTG